>JAQMYF010000007.1:1876074-1900230 GCA_030014195.1 Neosilurus mollespiculum
GGAAAGCAAAATTGTACAGCACAACGCTGCAACCAGACTACCATTCTGCTTGCTGTGATGCTGGACAAGACAAAAAATAAATAAATAAATAAATAAAATAAAAATTAAAAATTAAAAATAAAAAATAAATGGGATTCTCATTTTAGTAGGTTTTGGAAGAATCTGATTTACCCAGACTAATTTACTGAAAGATAAGTTTAAGAGAATGTTAAGAATCCTCACTTGGTGTCACTAAATGCATCAGTAAAAACAAAATCAGCCTCCATTTTGTTTGAAATTATGAGTACTCCAGCTCCTCCGCCCTCTTGGGTTTTGTTAATTATCTCTGCTACTCGGGTATTCTGTGTATAGTTCTTGCAAATGATGTAAATATTGCAGGGTATGCAGCACAAAAGGCTAATACTTGTGTAATGACGTGAGATGGCAGACAAAGATAAAAAGCTTTGTGTTAGAAACAGTACAACTGATGGTGGCAGGAAGAAATGGTGGGAGAGAGAGAGAGAGAGAGCGAGAGAGAGCGAGAGAGAGAGAGAGAGAGAGAGAGAGAGGGGATTAAAATAGCAAGGTCTAGAGGCAGCAGGCAGAGGAGTATCTCCTGAATGTTTATACCTCCAAAAATTTTAGTCCCTGGAACAAATTTACTTGCAAACACACACATACACACACACACACACACACACACGTCTCACTATCCCTGTAAAGATAATCCAATTGCTATACCTACCTCGAAACCCAACCCTAATCTTAACATCAGTAACCTGAGCTTTGAACTCAACAGCAGTTTTTCCACTATCACGCCAGATCCAAGTCAGCTAAGGCCAGCCAAGACCATTACCATTTCTACTGACACTTCCGGATCTTGATCACACCTCCACAGAGCTACCTCACAGTCAGAAGGATTTTGGGGGGCTCCTGGGGGCCAGCACAGTGGATTAGTGGTAAACACGTCCACCTCACAGCAAGAAGGCCCTGGGTATGAGTCCTGAACTCTGGTGTTTCTGTATGGAGTTTGCATGTTCTACCCATGGTTGCATGGGGTTCCTCTAGGTACTCAGGTTTCCTTCCACCATCCAAAAACATGCACATTGGGCTAATTGGCTGTTCCAAACTGCCCCCACATGTGAGTGTGAATTGTTGTGTGCGTGTGCTGGCCCTGTGATGGTTTCTCGAACTGTTCAGGGTGTACCCCGATTTTTCCCAGTGTTGGCAGAAATGTCTGCTCCAGCCTCCCCAAAGCCCTAGTAGGATTAAGTGGTTCAGCAAATGAGTGCATGAGATAACCCATGGGCCAGACAAGGACAAACAGGGCAGAAGACAAGGTGGAAAGCAGGGTTTATCTCTTTCAGTCCATTAGACAGTAGACAATGTAACCATTTAGCTCCATAGTATCATTGGAATTTGTTTCCAAATGTGGAATTATAGGGGCGGCACGGTGGCGTAGTGGTTAGCACATCCGCCTCACAGCAAGAAGGCCTGGGTTTCAAGTCCTGGTCTTAAGTGTTTCTGTGTGAAGTTTGCATGTTCTCCTAGTGCTTGCATTTTTTTCCTGTGGGTTTCCTCCCACACTCCAAAACCATGCACAGTAGGCTAATTGACTGCTCCAAATCGCCCCTAGGTGTGAGTATGAATGGTTGTGTATGTGTGTGTGTGCGTGTGTGTGTATGTTTTTGGTGTCCTTGTGATGGTCTGGCAAACTGTTCAGGGTGTACCCCGCCTACACCCATTATTGGTTGAGATAGCGAACCGAATAGAATTAAGCTGTTTGGCAAATGAGTGAGTGAGTGACTATATACCTTACAGGAACATAAGCACAGAAAACATAAAGTATGTTCTCCCCATAGTTGCATGGTTGTCCTTCGGGTACCCCAGCTTCCTCTGACAAGCCAAAGACATGCACTTTAGGTTAACTGGCTGTTTCAAATTGCCCCTATGTGTGAGTGTGAATAATTGTGTGTGTGTGTGTGTGTGTGTGTGTGTGTGTGTGTGTGTGTGTGTGTGTTAGCCCTGCAATGGCCTGGGGAGCTGCCCAGGGTGTACCCCGCCCTCACCCAGAGTCAGCTGAGATGGGCACCAGCTCCCACGCGATCCTAATTAAGATTAAGCAGCTTAAAAAATGAATTAATGAGTGAATGTGTTTATAGAAAAACTAGTACAGCAATCGTGCTAAGTGCTAGCCAGTAACACCAGCTAAGCTACCTAACCTGAATTAGCTGTAAAGCTAAACATGATCCATTTTTTCTGTAAATAAAGGGTTTAAAATCGTTTTAGTTGCATTTCATTAAGCTTCCTGTTAGCTCAGCTACTTTATGAATAGATCAAATTTTTTTTTTTTTGCATTTTTCGCAACATTGATGCTCTCAATGCAACTACTGCACGTTGCTGTATTGCTCTCTCTCATATATTGATTTAGGCACTGCCTAAAAGCTCATGTATGATTTCACTTACTTGACAAGTTTTTTGTGAGAACTCTCAAACCCTATACACCTCATTAACGTTGCAAACACATCACGTGACCCGAGTATTATATGCCTCTTGTTCTCTATATTACCCTCTCTTATGTTTTTCCTTTTGTGAGATATAAAATCTGCTGAGATGCTTTATTAATTCAAAATGTTCAAGTCTCTGTTTTTTAAAAAAAAAATTTCTTCCTATTTTTCAAATTTGTATGAGGTATACATACTTACGTTAAAAGTGTCGCTACGTCTGACATCACATACGCGCTCTCCAGACCACACATTCGCATTTCATGCACATGAAATGTGTAAAATTGAGGCAGACGAGTGAAAACAGCATAAGAATAATATTACAAACAAACAACACTGACTGTCATTATAAATTTTGAAAACATAATTTTTATTCTGGTACCCAAAACTGGATTTTTGTAATATGGATAATTTGTTTAGCATGTTGGCTTCAGAAAACAACAAACAAAAGTGTCAAGAATAAATATGCTCATCAAAAACAAAAAAAGCAAAATTGCACCTGCCAAAATGAAAGTCACAACAGTCAGTATCGGGTATGGCCTCCGTTTGCGGTGAACCAGGCGGTGATTTGCATTTATACAGGCAGTGATTTGCGGAGATACAGGCGGTGATTTGCGGAGATACAGGCGGTGATTTGCGGCGATACAGGGGGTGATTTGCGGCGATACAGGCGGTGATTTACGGCGATACAGGCGATGAGTTGCGTTGATACAGGCTTTGTGGTGATGTGCAGTGATACAGTATATTTTGAAGTATTCAAATTATTTTAGTGTCACTACTGCCTGATAAAATGTTTAAAGAATAACACAGAGTTCCCATGTGTACAAGTACGCCAGAGAGACAGACGTACGTACGCTATAGGTTTTCTTGACGTTCCAAAAGTAACCTCATGGTTAGACGCTTTTCCTTATCAATGGTGCGCCACGTCGTATTATGGGCATGGAACTACTGGGGTGTATGCATTATAATAAAAACAAAATGTTTTACTTATTTATTTATTTATTTTTCTGCTTAAAGCTTAAGGCCCCAGGCTACAAGCTTCTAGTAGCATTGAGTTAGCCCTGACTCACCCTGGCTCAATAGTAGGATAGTAGCTAATATTATGCTAGGGACAGGTTTAAAATGACCTCAACGCAGATTGGTACTATCATGTGCTCAAGTAATATTATTGGGTCTCATGTAATAATGGTGCAAAAAAATAATAATAATAAATAACAGATACACTCCAACAGCAGAAGATCCCAATGCTACAGTGGATACAGACTCATAAAAACATATGAAGATGTTTTTCCAATCTTCAGCTGTTTTTTATATGCTGTGACTTGATGACGACTTAGTTGAATGCTGCCCGTTCCTTCAGCACATATGCAGAGATGTGTAGACTGATATGCCAATTCTCATTAAAGTTGTTTTGGCAGCTTGTGGTGGATTAAAACATAAACATTTTAATGAGCTCAAAACATACACTCTCAATCACACCCACAAGCTGACCCTAGGACATCGGACACACATGGATGTACATATGAAGAGTATTAACTTCAATATGATAATTCAAGTCATGAAGCTCATCAGTCATTCTTCATTTCTTCACACACACACACACACACACACACACACACTGCATATGAATCTCTGCTTAGTGTGAGGGACATGCAGTGAAAAGAGAACATTTAGGACAGAAGGAGTGAGGGTTGTGTTTTCAGAGTGTGTTTTGGAAGAAACAGTTCAGAGACAGAAGAAATCCAGAGATAGCTGCTTAGACCTTTTGATGTGTGTGTACTTGAAACACTGTAATGTATGGTTAGTTCCCTTAAAGGCCATAAAGAGCCACAGAGGACCTGGATATTTTAAATAAAAATCTTTCTGCCTCTACCAAGAGGTTATAACCATGCTATAAATCACAGGTGTCAAACTCAAGGTCCGCGGGGCAAATCCGACAAGCAACTCATTTTATGTGGCCCGTAAGAGCTTTCAAAGATTAAGATTATTGTATTCTTTGGAATTTGTATCAACCATTACCATGAAACCTAATTCATCATCGTTCCACTAGGTGGCAGCAGCCTGTTTTAAGTAAACAGTTTATGTTTATTAGCATTTATGATTCAAGAAAGAATGCATGCTAGCTTGTCACTGTTGAGCGTTGTCAGAAAATGCAAGTGAATAAAACTGCCGAAACGAATTATTTTGATATGCAGATTTCATGGTTGCACTTTTCAAATAGATGTTCACCGACTACTACTGCTAATACCACCATCACCTATACCACTACTGCCCCTACCACCCTCACCTCTACTACTGTTAATACCACCATCACCTCTACCACTACTGCCCCTACCACCATCACCTCTACTACTACTAATATTGCTAATACCACCATCACCTCTACCACTACTGCCCCTACCACCATCACCTCTACTACTACTGCTAATACCGCCATCACCTCTACCACTACTACTACTGTTAATACCGTCACCACCTCTACTACTACTGCTCCTAAGACGATCACCTCTACTACTACTGCTAATACTACCATCACCTCTACCACTACTGCCCATACCACCATCACCCCTACTACTACTACTACTACTGCTAATACCGCCACCACCGCTACCACTACTGCCCCTACCACCATCACCTCTACTACTACTACTACTACTACTGCTACTACTACTGCTAATACCGCCACCACCGCTACCACTACTGCTCCTAACACCATCACCTCTACTACTACTGCTAATACCACCACCACCACCACCTCTACTAATACTGCTAATACCACCACCACCTCATTACTACTACCGCAAATACCACTACCACCTCTACCACTACTGCTCCTACCACCATCACCTCTACTACTACTTCTGCTAATACCACTATCACCTCTACTACTACTACTACTACTCCTACTACTACTACTACTACTACTACTACTACTACTACTACTGCCCCACCACCATCACCTATACTACTACTGCTGCTAATAACACCATCACCTCTACTACTACTGCTGCTAATACCGCCACTACTTCTACTACTACTACTGCTAATACATCACCATCTCTACCACTACTTGAGCAAGGCCCTTAACCCTTAATTGCTCAGCTGTATAAAAATGATAATTGTAAGTCGCTCTGGATAAGAGCGTCTGCCAAATGCTGTAAATGTAAATGTAAATGTAAATGTAAACTACTGCTTCTAATACCACCATCACCTCTACTACTACTACTACTACTACTACTACTACTGCTAATACCACTACCTCTACTACTACTGCTAATACCACTACCTCTACTACTACTACTGCCCCTACCACCATCACCTCTACTACCACTGCTGCTAATACCACCATCACCTCTACTGCTACCACTACTGCTAATACCACTACCTCTACTACTACTAATGCCCCTACCACCATCACCTCTACTACAACTACTACTGCTAATACCACCACCACCACCTCTACTACTACTACTACTACTACTACTACTACTACTTCTACTACTGCTAATACAGCCACCACCTCTACTACTACTGCTAATACCACCATCACCTCTACTACTGCTGCTGCTAATACAGCCACCACCTCTACTACTACTGCTAATACCACCACTCACCTTATACAAATATAATTTGTTTAGTTTAGTATACTGTTATTATTGACGTTATTATTGCGTTGTCTTTTTGAAACTGACACATCGGCGAAATCAGATGCAAATTGCAACTTTTTAGATGTCAGTAAAAACCACATGATGATGAAAATGTATGTATTGTCAGGCTAACAGGAGAGGCTGGAAGGCTTTCCTTTCATTCTGCTTTGATCAAATTAACTATAGACATTTATTTGCATTAGCCTTTTTAGTAATTATTGTGAAGCTAGGATCAAAGCAGGAATACCTATTAATAATAAACTAGAAGCATACAGAAAATGTACACCTCCACCAATCCAAAACATTACAGAAAGTACAGAGCACCTGCTGCTGGTCTCGCTGTAACACCACACTTACAAAAAATTGTCCTATTAACAATATTAAAGAATCCTCTATAAAAATTCCTGGATCAAGAAATTATTATTATAATTATTATAATTATTATAGTGATGCTTGAGCCATACTCCACCCCTCAAAACATTCAGTAGAATCCATGCATAATTTTGTGCAGAAACTTGCTAAAAAATAAACAAACAATCAAACCAACAAAAACCCCTAACCTCCCTGTTGGAGGTAACTAAATTTCTTCCACCTTGTATTCCACACAGTGGTATTCATAGTATGATCTCTACACACAACATATGGTTGATGAATACAGGCCTGACTTTTAGCACAACTATGTCACTTGTGCAAGTCAGCAGGAGCCCTGTGCAGTTTTTCCTACTCCAGACATGATTCATTTTATATTTTGTTAAAACTGCATGTGCAAGCTATCTTGAGGGATCATAAGCAGAAGGTACAGTGTCAGAAACAATGGCTGCTGAAGAAAAATGCTATATGGGCATAAACAGTTCTTGTGGGAAATTGTGCATGCTGGATTATGTAAGATTTCTGGGAATGCATTAGCACCAATGGGATACAGTGTAAAATATAGTATTAATAAGCATGCTTTCATTACTGTAACTGCAAATCATTGTGCTTTTGTAAGCTTCAGAACCCTTTTTACAATACCAATTACAAAAAAGTTGAGATGATGTGTAAAATGTAAATAAACACAAAATGCAGTTATTTGCAAATTTCATAAACTCATATTTTATTCACAATAGATCATAAAGGGCATTTCATATGGTGAAAATGAGACATTTTACTATTTCAGCATCAATATTAGCTCATTTTGAATCAGCAACAGTACGTCTAAAAAAGTTGGGATGGGCAACAAAAGGCTAGAAAAGAAATAAATATTTTTTTTTAAATAGCTGGAAGAAACATTTTGGAACTAACTTGATTAATTGTCATAAGGTCAGTAACATGATTGGGTAAAAAAACAACAACAACAAAAAAAAAGATAATCTGGGCAGAGTTCACCAAAGGCACTTTCTGTCATACTGCATCAAAAGTTTTTAACTCCCTACCAGTCACAGCAAAACAAACCAAGAACTTTCACGATTTCACACAAAAGCATTTTTCAAGGACCAAGTAGCCAAAAGACTGGAGGCATTGTTTTTTTCTTTGATTTCACATCGAACATTGTTTTTCTTGCTTTTATCAGCAGGTATCTTCCAAATATTTAATAGTATTTTCTTTTAATAAATTTATTATATTCCCATTCAGTGAGTATTTAGTTTCACTTCTTTATAGTAGATATTTAATATATTTATCATAGCAATTTTGGCAAAATATATTTCATATATTTTATTACCATAGTAATATTAGAAATTATAAGTGATGTAAATAAGATTGTAAAGTGGCAAAGACTTTGAATATCTCATTATCTGTATAATTATAGAGCAGCCGTGGCTTAATGGTTAGAGAAGCGGCTTTGGGACCGAAAGGTTGCTGGTTTGATTCCCAAACAAAGTGGGAAGTGAGCTGCACCTTCCCTCCCTCCACATTTATGGCTGAAGTGCTACTGAGCAAGGCACCTCTCCAGGTGCCGCAAGGTGTGGCAGCCCATGTGTGTATGTGTGTTTGTGTGTGCGTGTGTGTGCATGTGTGTGTGTGTGTGTGTGTGTGTGTGTGCTCACATTTGATGGGTTAAATGCAGAAGTCAAAGTTTTCCTTGCAGAATTAATACAGTATAAAATTAAAAACAAAAAAATTATCTGCAGTACAGAATCATCAAAAGACTCAGATAATCTGTAAAAATCTCTGTGCTCAAGAAACAAGACCAAAAAAAATTAATATTAGATGCCCGTGATCTTCGGCCCTCAGGCAGCACTGCATTCAAAACAGGCATGACTCTGTCATGGGAATGGGCTCAGGAAGACCTCCAGAAACTTCATTGTCTGTTAATTCTGGTGATTCTGTCTTTATTTACATTTTACCCAGTGTTTCAAATTTGTTTGAAATCATGCTTATATATACATAGAGAGTGGGTCCATTTCCACCATGACAGCATGTTGCAGAGGAATCAGAAAGATGTTCAGAAAAATAAAGAAGAAGGAAGGGGATGAACCAGTTTTTACTGGAGCTTGGGAATAGGTTTAAGAACACAAATAGGAACTCCAGAAAAATGGAGGACATACTCAAAAGCCAAAAGCATTTCCTTTTTAGAACTCTGATAAAGCACCCTGGCTTTAGTTCCCTCCTTAAGTCATGCTTGTGTATTATATGTTTGAGTACTTATTCATTTGTTCATTCATTAAGGAACTGTGTTGTCCTGGTCAGGACTGAAGTGAATGAGGGGCCTATAAACCCTGGGTACATGAAACACACCACCAGCACACAACCTGCTGCACCACCATGCTTCCATTGTGCTTACAAATCTCAAATCACAAATACAATAATTATTAATTATATTTACTGCATTTGGCAAATTGCCTTATCCAGAGTGACTTACAATTGACTTACAACTGAGCATTAAGGGCCTTGCTCAAGAGCCCAACGCTGGCAGATTGGTGGTACTGGGGCTTGCACCTCAGACCTTCAGATCACATATCCATAGCCAAGATTTAGTCTTCCTTTGCTGTAATAACAACCATTATTTTTCTGGGAAAGTTTTTCATCAGATTTTGGGGCATGACTTTGGGGATTTGTGCTCATTCAGGTTCAAGAGCATTAGTGAGGCTGGGTGCTGATGTTAGTTGAGGAGCCCTGGGGTACAGTCAGCGTTCAAAGGTGTTTTGTGCAGTTGAGGTCAGGGTTTTATGTAGAAGTTCTTGCAAAGCAGTTTTGGCAAAACATGTCTTTGTGGAGCATAGTTTGTGCACAGGGATATGCTGGAGCAGGCTTGGACCTGAAGGAAAATTGTAAAATATGCTGTACAATTGTATGCTTCCAACTTTATGGAAAGACTTTAGGGAAAAATCAAATGTGGGTGTGATGGTCAGGTGTCCACAAAACTCTGGCCATATGCTAAAAGCTATATAACAACATTAAATCATGCTTCTGTTGTACTTGTTTGGTGTTAAATTGTTTGGAGAAATCACAGTGGGATAAGGCTTTAGACCTCCGATCCCCTAACAGGAATCCTCAATTTGAAATTATGACATCATTTTGATGTGGTTGGACTTTATTTAATTTCATACAAATTATGAAGTTTTAATGTAAAGTAAAGATATAAAAAGGTGTGAATTTGAACTGTGAGACCATGTGAGTTAAATTACAGAATTCTCTGACAAACATATAGGGGCATCATATTCATGGATTATGACTTAAATGGTTGTCCCGTATCTGTCCTGTGTCCACGTGTGCAAACCACAGGAAACCCAAGTGAGTGATGTTGATTGGCTGTTATGTATCACTGACTTGCATAATGATGGGCAGCATTAAAAATAAAAAGAAATTAACAAATAAAAATGCATTATTACAGGGTGATCACACTAGAGGTGTGATAGAAAAGCAACTGATGCAACTTTTTTAAATTGTTTTGCAGGTTTTTTTTTTTCTTTTGTGAATTTTGAAATCTGTGTCAAGATGTTTTTTGCAACTCCACATGCAAGCGAACATTTTGCGGCTTAAATACTAAAGTTGCACAACAATTTGCAACTGATTTGCGAGTAATTTGCCATTGGTTTGCGAATGTTTGGCGAAAAAAGTGAATCTCCTGTCGTAAATCAGTCGCATTTTGTTTGGTTTTTGTTCTTAAACTATTCACTTTTTATTTGCCCGTCAAGTCTCAAACTTGCCTCAAACTTTCCATGTGGAAGTCTCCAACTTGTTGCAAATACCTTGTATGTCAAATTACCCAATTTTAGATTATACAATTATATATATATATATATATATATATATATATATATATATATATACTAACCGTGTATGTGTGTGTGTGTGTGTGTGTGTGTGTGTTTTAACTGTCTTATGAGATATTTGGGTCAATAGTCGGAGACTCACGGGACTAGTGTCAACCACAGAGCACTGGGGTCATGAGGACCTGGGATAATATGAAGGATGATAAGCTCTATTCGTTTAGCTACTGCACAAGCTTTTTTTTTTATCTCTGCGTGTGTCTCATAAGACAAACAAAATGTAGCCCTGTTCCAGAGAACAAATATAAGCTGTCTCTTCAAACAGAGCCTAGAAGCTCTAAACATATCCTTCTTCTAAAACAGTCTCAAAGGAGTGAAGGTTATGAATCTGTACAGTGCAAACAGATAAAGGTGATATAATTCAACAAATGACACATCAAACTAACATTTTGTAGTCATTTTGAAGTCTGTATTTTATAAAAATACAGAACAGTCACATGGAAAGAGAACATCTCCATCGTCCATAAAATTAAATTCAGATGGTTCAGCTTAGAATCTTAGTATCTTGGGTCTAGTGTTCTTTTTGCTACTGTGTGGTAATCATGCCAAGATCTACAGAGATTATTAAGGCCTTCAAAAAATAAAAAGAAGTTGTGGATGCCTATGAGTCTGGCAAGAGATTTAAAAAGATCTCTAAATTATTTTAAATAAATCATTCCACTGTAAGGAAAGTCATGTACAAGTTGAATTCATTTAAAAATTTATTGAATTGCCAATTTGTACAGGACTTACTGTCCCTGCAAATTCAGCCTAAGAAGAGACCATTTGATGTAAAAGGAAGTCTCTAAAGAACCTGTAATTTTCAACACAGGATCTGCAGGTAACTCTTGGACCTGTTGCTGTGAAAGTACATTAATCTACACACAAGAAAAAGAAAAAAATTAGACCAAGAATTTACCGTATAGACAAAGACCAGGCTGTTACCTTGGGTTTACACTGGGACACGTTGTCCGCGATCTCCGCAGATAAAAAAAGAGCAGAGCACCATGATTTATGAGCACGCTTGGAGCACATTCAGGGAATAAAAAGTACACAGCTTGCATCGAGTAAATGAAACTTGAAGGAATCGTGCTGCCAAGTTCATTAAAATCCCCTACGATGGTGCATTAAGGTCTGTTACACTCTCTTAAGCTCTGATAAAGTCTGTTAAGCTCTACTGTGCTCTTCCGCACTTCCCACACTCTATCAAGAGTGGTGTCAAATTGTAATGACAGTCAAAAATTTTGTCACGATCAGCGCAAACATCCCAATTCCACCAAGTTCCCTCAAGATCATCACGAATCCACCAAGTTCCCTCAAGATCATCACGATTCAATCCCATGACCACCCACACTGATCGTGCCCCAGTGAAAACCCAGAGTAGGAATAATATACTAACAGACAAATCAAAGGTTTGTTGTTCCACAGCTACAGCATACTTGTGAACAGGAGAAGAACCACCTATCAACTCTGAAGAATGTTGGTGGAAATGTTAGCGTTTGGTGTTACTTTGCTGCTTCAGGGACTTGCAGCCATTGCTTCAACTATGAAGTAAATTAAATTCTGCATCATAGTAAAGAGCTCTTAAAGATAATGTGAGGCAATATTCCTGAAAATTGAAGTTTAGGTTGACCTTTCAAAAGAATAATGATCATAAACACACTTACAAATCCAACAAAAATGGCTTGAAGATTATTTAAAATGCCTGCAAGAAGTTATTTTTGTTAAATAGGGTTATACTAGTTTATGAGGCCAAGGGTGTACTTACGTTCACCATGAAAAATATAATATGTATTGATATTTTATGAAGGGAGCATGGTGGCTCAATGGTTAGCACTGCTGCTTTACAGCAAAAAAGTTCAGAATTGAAAACTCTGACAAGGGCCTGTATGGGATCTTCTCCCTGTGCTTGTGTGGGTTTCTTTCAGGTACTCTGGTTTCTTCTCACAGTCCAAATACATGCACATTACACAAAGTGGATATTATCGATTGCCCCTAGGTATGAATGAGGGTGTGAATGGTTTTGTGCGTGTTGGTCTGCTGAGCTTCAGGGTGTACCCCACCTTCACTCAAAGCTGAGTAGGATTGGCTCCAGCCTCCCCGTGACCTAATAAAGGATAAAGCAGTTAAAAAAAATGAAATAAAATGAAATGGAAAGGGTGTACCCCATGTCTTGCCTGAAGACAGCTGGGATTAGCCCCAGTTTCCCGTTGACCCTGACGGAAAAGCCAGTGACTGAAAAAGCTTGTTTTCACTGGGTTTTTTTTTCCATGTATAACACTTTTATGTGTAGGCACTACAATAAAGAGAGTGGAAAAGGAAGAGATTATGGATAGTTTATGTGATAATATTGTTTCTAATGAAAACATGCTTTAATTGTTTGCATTAAACTGCATTTAATAACTTTCTAATTACTTTTTTCAGTTCTGTAGATCAATTCATGTAGTACTAACATGACCCAATTGTGTTATTATGTTATGAATTCCTACAGTGGCGGGGGCTTAAATTTTAATCTGGTCTTTGAAATTACATGAATAAATCATGCTGGATTTTTTTTTTTTAAAGGATACATTTAATTAGCTTTTTTCAGTGTATTTAAGAACATCATTACTTATGTTAAAAGTGAGTGTAAATGTACAGCAGAATCTAGTGTTACGCTCTAATTGCAGGCACATACCTCCGTGCATAGCTTGCAAATTTGTACTATAAAGAACAGTAACTAATGTGGAAATCCCAACCAGTATTGTGTAAGCCAGGTTCATCTTGGTATTGCCATTCTTAATAACTCTCAGGAACATTTTGAAAGTAAATATTGGTACAAGCACTCCACACATACATACATTTGTTACCTGAATGGCTGTACTATATATTCTTTACATAATTATCAAGGGGCCTATTCAGCAATACCCACTCAGCCTGAGGTGAATAAGTTTTTTAGTATTTGCTAAAAGAAAACATATGAAGAGTATGTTAAAATAAGATTTTTATGAATTATTATAATATTTATATTAATATTTATAATATAATTATGTATTATTTATACAATAAACAAAGCCAAATTTCCCTTGTAGGATTAATGCAGTATATCAGTATCAAAAATCATCTTTATGTTTACCATTTACATACATTCAGATATTTATGAAGCAGTTTGGTAGTACAACTCTTGGGGTATTTTTCATTCATTTATTTATTTATTTATTTATTTATTATTATTATTATTATTATTATTATTATTATTATTATAATTACCTCCACCAAGGAGGTTATGTTTTCACCAGCGTTGGTTTGTTTGTTTGTTGGTTGGTTGGTTGGTTGGATTGTCTGTCTGTTAGCAACATTACTCAAAAAGTTTGAGCGAATTTTGATGAAATTTTCAGGATGAGTCAGAAATGATACAAGAAAAAATTGATTAAATAATGGCAGGGATCCAGATTATTGTCTGGATGCAGGGAATTTTTAAAGATTTCTTGCGCTTTCTGAGCACTTTTCTAGTTATTTAATTTTTATGAATCTTGCTCAGTTGTGGTTAGGTGAACCACAAAAGTCTCAAACAAACTTACTTCTTTTATTGTTCACAGTACGGAGGGGCGGAGGAATAGCATAGTGGTTAGCACATCCACCTCACAGCAAGAAGGTCTTGGCTTCGAGTTCCAGGTTCAGCAAGGCCATTTCTGTGTGGAGTGTGCATGTTCTCCCAATGCTTTTGTGGGTTTTCTCTGGGTACTCCTATTTCCTCCCACAGTCCAAAAACATGTACATTAGGCTGGTTGGCTGCTCCAAATTGCTCCTAGGTGTGAGTGTGCATGTGAATAGTTGTGTGTCTGTATGGGGCCTGACAAGCTTTTCAAGATGTAACCCACCTTTGCCCAGTGTAGGCTGATATAGGCTCCAGCCTCCCCGCATCCCTAATAGGATTTAGCAGTTCAGCAAATGAAATGATGGCAGTACAGGTTGACCCAAAAGTGTTTCCCTTTCTGAACGTTTCAGCAGTAAAGAGCTCTCACAGCACGTTTTTTTTTTCTGAACCATCCAGCTCATGTGTCATATTACTGTTTAGCTTGAGTGGATAGTGTAGACAAAGTATATGAATACATTATACATATATTACAATAACACTATACAGTAGTTATTATTTCTGTCTGTAACACATTATGAATATTAATATTACTATTGCTACTTAAGCTCTACAGCATAATAGCAAGTGTGGCAGTGCCTCTATTAGCTTATCTGTCGTGTTGTTTTTCAACAGTGCTTACAGAAAGCTGGAGAGAGCAAGTTAAGTGTTTCATTTTACTTAATTTCTGTGAGGTGACAAAAAACAGGAGCTATACATGTACAGCAAATCACACATTCTTTATTCATTATGCAGAATATGAAGTAGTGGTAACTGGGCTTCATGCTCGAGATGCAGCACAAAATTATCCGCAAACCGTACACAAAAAGTACTGAGTCATCATGAGACATACAGTCCATTACTTTAGTTATTAATCAAAATGTACTTCTGAAGTATTACCCTTGTAAATGGTTTTAAAATAAGTGCATTAAGTAAGATTGGTCCTTAAAATTGGATTTCTTAGATTAGGTAAATTTAGATTAGATCTAAAAACTTTATTGTTATAAGTAGATATTTAAGTTATAACATAATTTTCACATTGTTATGACATTATGACATGCTTATCGGTGGCACTGTGGCACAATGGTTAGCACGTCTGCCTCACAGCAAGGAGGCCTGGGTTCAATTCCCGGGCTCGGGCATTTCTGTTTCTGAGTTCGCATGTTCTCCCCATGTTTGCTTGGGTTTCCTCCGGGTACTCCGGTTTCCTCATCAGTCCAAAAACATGCACAGTAGACTAACTGGCTGTTCCAAATCGCCCTTAGGTGTGAGAGTGAGTGTGAATGGTTGTATGAGTGTTGGCCCTGTGATGGCCTGGCAAGCTGTCCAGGATGTACCCCGCCTTTGCCCAGATGGACGCCAGCCTCCCCGCAACCATAATTAGGATGAAGCGGCTTAGAAAATGAATAAATTAATGAATTAATGAATGAATAAAATGACATATCGATACACAAAAAGCATTCTGGGCAAAAAGCTTTCTCTGAAGTTTTTCACCCACTCTCTCACTCGTTTGCTGAACCGCTTAATCCTACTAGGTCATGGGAAGACTGGGTGTTTATCTCAGCTGACCATAGAAGAAGGGGTACACCCTAAACAGCTCGCCAAACCATTGCAGTGCAAAACACTCACACCTAGGGGAAAGTTGGAACAGCCAATTCGCTTAATGTGCATGTTTTTGGAGTGTGGGAGTAAACCAGAGTACCTGGAGGAAACCAACGCAAGCACAGTGAGAACATGCAAACCCCACACAGAAACACTCGAGCCCAGGACTCAAACCCAGGACCTTCTTGCTATGAGGTGAACATACTAACCACTATGCCACCATGCTGCCCGCTCTACAAATCTCGCAGGTAATTTGTACAGGAGTAGAATAAAAAGTGTATATATTGCACTTTTAAATTCTGTGCAAGTATGTTGTGTGTATGCACCAGCCTATACAAACGTAATAGTTTTTACATGTTTCTACTTTACCATCTATTTTGCAAATTATACGCAAGAAAGTTCACGTAATTGCAACATGCTTTTATCTATTAAATGCTTTTTGTAGCAAAATTGACTAATTTTTCATCTTGGGTCATTTAGTTACAAAATGAATTTTTTGCATGTGCTACATCAGATTTTTTCAGCTTAGTTAACTTTAAATTGTTATCATAAATGTGGCAGCAGAAATAATAACCCTGTCTGGACCAGAATCAAAGTTCAGCTTCACTGAAAGAAACAAGATAGTGAGAGCACGACTTTGTGCCGTGCCTTGTATTATATAGTGTATCCATCTAAGAAGAAATCTGGGTTACCGCTTTTGAACAGACTGAGTCAAGCCAAGGTTATACAAGTGAGGGTCTGCTCTGAGACATAAGAACACTTGAATTTATTTTTCAGAAGCTAGGCAACTATTTTCAAGCACTTCGTTTATTTCAAAGCCTTTTGGGAGTCCGGGTGTCTTGTAAAGGACATGTATTAAGCGTCTACCATGCAAGTGTTCCTCAGAAGTTTCCAACTAGTCTGGATCAAGCGAGGGTCATGTCAATTATGATGTCTCCATACAGCCCAGTCAGAAGAAGAGAGAGTACCCAAAGCAGTGCTGTATTAAATATAGCCTCTGGGTAAAGACACATGACCTCAGTGCTCGGTTACAGAGAAAACCAAAGCGACGGCTGAGTCATCTTTGTTCAAAGCCGCACCCGAGTGGACGCAGAAGTGTCTGCCGCCTGACATGAGAGCGTACACCCGTTATTATCAACATGGCTTATCAACATGGAAATGCTTGCTCATGCACCAAGCACGTCAACACCCAGAACAACAGCTGTGAGTGGGTGCCCTGAGGTATTCAGGACGCTGGCTGCAACAGAAGCTGAAGCCTATGTAGATTTAATCATTTTCAACCCTAGTGGGTTAGACAGGCTCTTTCTGCTGAGTCATCATTAAATTGAAAAGAATAATTATTCTACACAGCCGATGGTCTATTTTTGATATTATCAGTAGGCAGGATGACGAGATGGACAGAAAGAGGTCCGGCTCTATAGCTGAGTTAATGAACGCTTCAGAGGGTCGTTTCTGCTGTCTCTCAGTGGACACACCTTTCATTAAGCCTCTGGCAGAATGAAGAGAAAGAGATATTGAGGGAGAAAATGAACGAGAGATTGGGAGAGGGAGGGGGAAAAAAACAGAGATAAAGAGAGACCATGGTAGAGTGTGCAGTCTTATAGCTCCCATATCCACTGATAGTCAGTTTTGTCTGCTTAGAGTGATAAGAGTATCTTGTCCTGACAGCTCAGAATAAGATTTCTATAATTTATCATGAATTCATTATCGACATCTGCAACAATGACATGATTCTCTTAAGTTTATATTTTCTCTTTGATTCCTCCACATATCTGCTAAAACTAAAAGGAACTAAAAGGCAGCAGCATAGTACCGTAGTGGTAGTGTGTCCACCCCACAACAAAAACGTTCTGTGTTCGGGTTCCGGTCTCAGCGAGGGCGTTTCTCTGTGGAGTTTGCATGTTTTCACCCTGCTTGTGTGGGTTTCCTCCAAGTACTCCAGTTTCCTCCCACAGTCCAAAGATATTCATATTAGGGTAAGTGGCTGAAACAAATTGCCCCTAGGTCTGAGTGTGAGAGTGAATGGTTCTCTGCTATTGATTCACAAGCTGTTCAGGGTGTACCACGCCCTCGGTCAGAATTTCGCCTATTGAGATAGGCTCTAGCATCTGTGGGACCCTAACAGGATTAAGCGGTTTCAGCAAATGAATGAATGAATGGCACTAAAAGACCTGTGAAAACCTTTTCCAGCATGATAGTGCCCTTGAACACAAAGCAAGCTCCAAAAAGACATGGTTTGCCAAGATTGGAGTGGAAGAACCCAAGTGTCCCCCTGAACACCTTTGGGATGATGTGGAACAGACTTCTTCACCTGGTGGCCTGGTGTTAGGGTGCTGGATTACTGATCCCTAGGTCAGCCCCATTATCAACAGGTTGTCACTGCTGTCCTCCCAGTGCATCTAACTGGGTTTTCAAAGGCCAGCCATGTTTCTCACTGTCTATAGTGAGAGGCATGTAAAATAACCATTGCTGATTTTCTTCAAGAGCAGGCTGCATAGCCATCAGCATGTTTCTGCCCTGCGAAGGCCTGACTAGGGTCATTTATACAGGTAGTACTCTGCCCTCACCCAGATTCTCCCCACGGCCCTAATTAGGATTAAGCGGTTCAGAAAATGAACGATGATAAACTACTGAGCAATTGAGGGTTAAGGGCTTTGCTCATGGGCCCAACAGTGGCAGCTTGCAGGTATTGTGACTTGAACTCCCAACCTTTGGTCAGTAAACCTGAGTCTTAACCACTGAGCTACCACTGCATAAACAGTATCAGTACCTGAGCTCAGTAATGCTCAAGTAGCTGATCGAACACAAATCCCCAAAGCCACGCCCTAAACTAGAATGAAGAACCTTCCCAGAAGAGTGGAGGAGGTTATTATACCATTAAAGGAAGGGGATGGAACGAGGTTGTTCTAAAAGTGTCCAAAAACATTTTCAGGTCTATCTATTATGACATGCTTCCTGAGATTCTTGATTTGGTTCGGTTGAAGGCTGCCATTAATGAGAGTCTTGATGATAAGGGCTGCCTCTCAATGAGAGAAGGATTTGGAAATCTTCATCCTTCTCTCCCTTTCTCTTTCTCTCTGTCTGTCCTTATTGAAACACTGCTTCTCTCTTAAGGCTCCTGCATGATTTACTGGCTCCAGTGCTGCATACCAGTGCCCTCTGCTGGATAGGAATAGGATTTAATAATGCCACTTACTCTTAATAATAATGATGAAATGAGATTTTAAAATCATTGTAAACTCACTTCACCAGTTCCTGGTAGAACATTATTATTATATCAATTATATTTTAACACAAAGTAAGGTGAAAGTACAATTAATTTTTTTTATCTAACAGAAAACAGAAGATGAATACAGAACCTCATCTGTGCTTGAGATCTAAACAGCATAATCTAACTGAGTGAATTTAATTGTACTTTTTTTTTTTTTTTTTTTTTCAAATTTGTAAAATTGGTCCAGGGAGGCGCAATGGCGTAGTGTTCAGCATGTCTGCCTCACAGCAAGAAGGTCCTGGGTTCAAGTCTTGGTCAGGGTGTTTGTGTGTGGAGTTTGCATGTTCTCCCTGTGCTTGCATGGTTTTTCTCAGGGTACTCCAGTTTCCTCTCACAGTCCAAAGACATGCACATTAGGCTAATTGGCTGTTCCAAATTCGACCTAGGTGTGAGTGTGAATGTGAATGGTTGTGTATGCTGCCCTGCAATGGACTAGTGAGCTGTTCAGAGTATACCCTGCCTTTGCCCAGAGTCGGCTGAGATAGACTTCACGACTGTAGTAAGATTAAATGGTTCGACAAATGTATTTGAATGAAAGAGTCAAAGAATTTAGTCTTCCAACATCTCAGTGTAGAACACACAAGAGGAAAATACCAGTAAAAGATACAAATGAAGGTTACTGGTTAAATCTGTTAAAGATGTTAAATGGTGGAGATGGGGGCCACTTTACTAGATGGAAATTATTATGAAATATATTAAAAATAGTTGTACTTGTATTCATGTTTTCTTTAACGATATTGAAAGATACTTTTCTGTTGTTGATGATGTTGCAGAGGTGAATTTTATTTAAATAGTTTTTATTTTTATTCAGACTTTTAGTTTGTTTTTATTTTAGTTTAGCTTTAGATATTTTTACAAGTGTATGAGTAGCTTCAATTTTATTTTCTTTTGCAGTTGTTGTTGTTTAAGTATGTTTTTAGTTTTAGTTTTAGATTCTACTTTACTGCACATTGCCACCATCTTCTGGTACTAGTCTGTTACTGTCTCATCGTCATCTTCAAAGTGGTGTAGCGGCCAACCACAGGGGAAATGCAATTAAAATGATTCTATCTGCAGTTTTAATTCATTTTAGTTCATAATACATTTTTCATTATAGTTTTTATGTCATTTTAATTTTTATTTACATTAACCAGTTTTTTATTGTTTTTATTCATAATGTCTGGTGGGTCATTTTTTCTTATGATTTCAGCTGATAATCATGAAGCTCCACCCCCAGGATCAAAGACTTAAACTAAATTACTAAATATAGAAGCTTGTAAACTGCACTTTAATTCATTAGATGAATTGCACATTCATATCACAGAGATCCAGTGCATACTGATTATTTTGATTTTATTTCCCCTGTCGTTTTAATATTGTAGATATTTTAGAGCAGTGGTTACTTTATGCTGCTACTTTCTTCCTCTGTCCTGCTGTTTCAAGGTGAATTTCTCCTAAGAGGGATCAATAAAGGAACATCTTATGTTATCTATATTGGCTCAGGGACTATAAAATGACTGACAGGAGGCACAATCTGGACCAAAAGCTATTTTCACTTCCTTTTTTTACAGTAATGGATGTGAAGTTTATCACTGTGCTGCTTAGCATGAGTATATTATTATGAGACTACAGCAAACACAGCTTCAGTTCTCAGCACCTCTGTTCCATGTATCACCTGAAATTTGTGACAATGTCATTGCCACATCATGTACAAATTTTAACAATAGAGCGAACTGTATGTACCTGTTGAAAGGAACCAAAATATAGAGGCATATTCAGCAAGACTGTAAATAAATAAATCAAATGATGTCAGTGTGAAATTGGCCGTTAATGATACAGCTTTCTAATGATGTGAATAATGTTCTCTTTTGTTTACTACTTCATTTCTTGCTAAATATTCTGTGAAGTCATTTATATCAGGGCGCAGACATTGCCTCCTCACACACAGTCTCCGTAGAGAGTCCTTGATTTAGAGAAATAGTTTTCTCCTTCTGGTGCAGCACGGTGGTGTAGTGGTTAGCATGTGTGCCTCACAACAAGAAGGTCCTGGGTTTGAGTCCTGGACTCGGCAGCTCTGTGTGGAGTTTGCAAATTGGCTGTTCCAAATTGCTCCTGAGTGTGAATGGTTGCGTGTGTATTGCCTTGTGATGGATTGGCGAGCTGTTCACAGTTGGCTGAGATAGGCTCCTGTGACCCTAGTGGGATTAAGTGGATCAGCAAATGAATGAATGACTTTTTTTCCTGCTTTCAGTCGATTTTTTGAAGATTAAATGGAGCTGTACATTTAAAACTAGGGATAAATCTATACGTCTATAAGTCTTGGTTTTCAAATGTCCTGTGGCTTGATGATAACTGGCCACTTTTACCTTAATAGATAAGAAGGTCATTATAGAATGAAGCTCAGAGAAAATGAGAGAGCAAGCAAGCGAGCGAGGGAGAGCGATATAGAGAGAGAGAGAGAGAGAGAGAGAGAGAGAGAGAAGGAGAGAGAGAGAGAGAGAGAGAGAGAGAGAGAGAGAGAGAGAGAGAGAGAGAGAGAGAGAGAGAGAGAGAGAGAGAGATAGAGAGAGAGAGAGAGAGAGAGAGAGAGAGAGAGAGAGAGAGAGAGAGACCAGAGTCAGTGCTAATAAGTAACGAGAACAATATTATTAGATTGTGCCTTTTTTTATCTACAGCAGTGAGCTCCTGACTATGATGGATTGCCCTGGTTGCTCTTTCCCTGGTCGGCCTTTCTCACGTTTCTAAATATCCTTTGCTTTAATTATTCCTCTCGTTTCAGCAGGATTTATTTGGTGCTCTTTATTCAGGAGTAAAAGCCAGTTATTAATTTGTGGGTCTCAAGCTGAACAGATCACTGCAGCTGACTGTGCAATGCTTCAGCATGTTATGCAGTTCCTGTCTCACTGCAACATGCACACACACACACACACACACACACACACACACACACACACAAAGAAAGAGAGAGAGAGAGAGAGAGAGAGAGAGAGAGAGAAAGAGAGAGAGAGAGGTCAGATCTAGTTCCCATTAAGTGTTGTTTGTTTTTTTATCAGGGAATCACTCCATCATTAGAGATTCTTGCAACCTTCTTTGCCCTTTTTTATACCGTTTTAGAACAGTATGAAAACGCTATAGGATAAGACGTGCTGATTTTGCGACAATCCTAATAATGTTTAAATATGTAAATAGCTGTGCCCTGATTGGATAACATCTGTAAAAGATATCTCCCATGGAGACATTCACATCCGTGGAATTAGTAGTTTGTGAATGAGTCATTGCTCTTAAACGACTCTTTTTAGTGACTGGCAAAACTAAGTTGTTCTTTTTTCTAATTCAGGTGCCCTCAGTAAACTGCATTCGGCCGGTCAGAAACCTTTTGTATCAGTACACAGAACAAAGAACTGTGGAATAGTGAATACTCTAAAGAAAAAAACAGTTCAGGTCCTTGAACCTTTTGTTCAAAGGAATCAGTTCACTAAAATGAATCGATCCGCCCACCACTACATGGAACTGTTTTGGTACAGTTCTCATGTTGCTGTTTTTATTAGGCTTCAGATGCTTGTGTACATATGAAACAAATACACCTGAAACTGTATACATATAATATTTACATAACCTTTGTGGCCTATCACATTCCTAACCTTGTGTAAGCTACCTTGACGAGCCAATCGAAACTTTTTTGGTCTGCAAATCTTTGCAGATTTTACTTACGGATTGATGGACTATTGATCACGTCCACAGCTCCATCTTTCAAAGCCAGCTATATTCAAGAACCAGGCTGACACATCCCAAATCTTGTCTTTTTATGCTTATAATGTTTACTGTTATTGTGTAACCTTTTTTGTAGATAATGTATTTTAGTTTTTTATTTTAGCATTTTTTTTCCTTACCATCATTAGGGTGGCACTGTGATCGGAAGTGCAAGGTGTAAAGAGTTCAGGACACATGAAGGACGTTTGAAGGCGGCCCATAACCTGGTGCAGCATGGGATCACTAACCTGTGTGTTATCGGTGGAGATGGCAGTCTGACAGGGGCCAACCTCTTCAGGGAAGAGTGGAGCGGCCTACTGACTGAGCTTGTCCAGCAGGGTACACAGTGTGTGTGAGGGTGTGGGGGTGTGTGTGTGAGGGTGTGAGTGCGCATATTTATTTTTTTGGCAAGACCAGGATTAACCAAGTATCCTAATGATGTTAGGTCAGTGCCAAATGTCCTTACCATGATGGGTCTCTGACAAATGTCCTTACAATGATAGGTCAGTGACAGATGTACCCACCATGATAGGTCAGTGACAAATCATGGGCTGAGAATTAACTGGACCAGATAACTCAATTATCTCCATTTGACCAAAAGTGGAGATATGCCCAGTTAATTCCCAGCCCACAAAATGCCTTTACAATGATAGGCCAGTGCCAAATATCCTCACCATGACCGGTCAAGAACAAATTTCCTTGCCATGATAGGTCTCTGACAAATATCCTCACCAAGGACAAATGTCTTTACAATGATATGTCAATGTCAGCTGTCCTCACATTAGTAGATCATTATCCGATGTGCTTACAATAATAGGTGAGTGTCAAGTGTCCTTGTAACTTAAGGTTAGTGTCAAATGACAGTGATTGGTATCAAATGTTGCCAACAGGCGTAGACCAGTGTTGAATATTCGAATTCAAATTTTAATGGTCACATACACAGTCCAACACATAGGGAAATGCTTATTACGACTGTCCTATATTTGAAGAATTCAATTCGATTCAGTTTTATTTGTATGGCGCTTTTTACAATTGACATTGTCACAAAGCAGCTTTACATTCATTCATTCATTTACTTTCTAAGCCGCTCAATCATAATTAGGGTCGCGGTGAGGCTGGCGCCCATCTCAGCCGACTCTGGGCGAGGGTGGAGTACACCCTGGACAGCTCGCCAGGCCATTGCAGAGCAGGTTGACATAGTAAAAGTAATTTAAGGAGTAATTTAAATCAGCTGAGGTGGAATGTAATGATTATGTGTAGGGTAGAGTCTACAAAGTTCAGGTACTAGTAGTTCTGGTTGAGGGCCCGAATGCCCTGCGGGAAGAAGCTCCTTCTCATTCGCTCAGTGTTCGCTTTCAAGGAACGGAACCGTTTCCCTGACCGCAACAGAGAGAAGGGTGCATTGTTGGGATGGCTGAGGTCCTTCGTTATCTTCCTGGCCTTGGTCCAGCACCGCTTGCTGTATATAGTATACAGGTCAGGAAGCTCGATACGGATGGTACGCTCTGCTGACCGCACCACCCTCTGGAGAGCTCGCCTGTCCTGTTTGGTGCTGTTCCCAAACCAGGCTGTGATACTTCCC
>JAQMYF010000007.1:1946440-1959065 GCA_030014195.1 Neosilurus mollespiculum
TATATAATGTGTGGGTGGGTGTGTGTTATAAACCTTTGAGTGGGGTGTCCCCCAAAACCACATTCACCTTGGGCTGGCAGCTCCACCCAGGGCCCCCAGCATCAGCAAATATATTTTCAGTCAAAATGACTTTCACCTGCTAACACCCATACGTTTATAGACACACTGTGGCCCTTGACACCCAGTCACCCAGATCTTTCTGCTTGCTCATTTTTCCCGCTTTCAACACATCAACTTCAAGAACTGATTTCTGCCTAATACATCACACTCCATGATACGTGAGTGTCACCTCTCAGTGGTTATAATGTTGTGGTTGATTGGTGTATTGTCAGGAACAGAAATTGTCTGAAAAGTTATTTCTCCTCACGGTGAGTTTATTTTTTACTTCAAGTTCACCACATCAGCCATGAGATGCCACATTCTCTTCCTCATTCATCACCATGGGGAAGAGACCCGAACGCACAGATGAACAAGACGCAAGTGTGTTGACCTACATAAATTAGGCAACAGCTTTTAAATGAAATATAGCTACAAGCCTGAAAACTCGCTCTTGGGTTAATAATGAATATCGTGTATGTTGAAGTGTGGGAGTATGTTTCACGCCTACACACAGTGAGGAGTGTGGATAGAAAGAGGCAGAACGAATCATGTTTTATACTGTAGCCTACAATTATAACCATCGTTTAAAACCCAGAATTAAAAAGACTTATTTGCATTATAAGGGGAATTGAGGAGGGTATCTTCATCCTTTTGAGCTGTTATTGAATTAGCTTTGTAATTTGTAATTTGCTTTGATTGTTCTCTCTCTCATGCAGGTAATTGAGGAGTCCTGATAGCGGTGCTGCCAAATCCCCGAACTCCATTCTGTTCAATCTGTTTTTTTAAACTTGCTTTATTACACACAACTATTAAAATGGTTATTTATTTTATAGTGCCATGTTTGTTCTGTGTTTTTCCCTACTTAGCGTGGTCAGCAATTGGTATTTATTAATGCCTGCTCTTTTTTATTATGTTTGTAAACTGGGAAGAATGTATGTGGGGAAAGTTTTGTTGTTGTTGTTTTTGTTTTATTTTAAAGGAAGGTGAGAGTCTAGGTTGTTTTTTTTTACAAAAAAGAAGTGACGTTTTTGTATTTCTGTATTTAGCCTACATGTGATTTGCCATTTGTGTCTCGTGCCAGCATTTCAGAAGTGTATAAAAGCTCTAATGCTTCACTGACCAATAAATTGCATTTGCAATAAGAATGTGTAAATGAATCGATTATGTATCTGATACTTTTATAAAGATGAGTGTCTGTGCACACTGTGACCTCATGATTCTCCTCTTCCTTTGTATTTTGTGTTTGATGTGTTGCACACACTGCAGAGCCTGATGTAGAAAGACTTTCTCAGATCCCTGATCAAGGATTTTTATTTATTTATTTTTTCCCTTCACCAGCAAGGTTTTGTTTTAGTTTTTTGTGTTTATTAGCAGGAATTCCCAAATATTTAATGTGTGGATTTTCATTTCACATGTGGCGTTTGGACCAGGAAGATTTTACAGATGAAAGTCTGCATCTGGGAAATTTTAAAAATGGTCTTTAATACCGTGATATCTTTTCGTTTTTTTTTTTTTTTTTCCTCCTTTGCTTTTTTTTTTTTTTTTTTTTGGGAAAAAGTGTTATGACAGCAGACCCAGCAGAGGGTGCTGTACAATGTATAAAAATTTTTGTCAGCTTGGAGGAGGATTGAGTTTTAAAGTTTTAACGGTTTGTTTTAGCTGCTTTTGTATTTTCACACAGTGCTGGCCTAGTGGTACGGTGCTGGCTTACTGATCTGAAGGTCGAGGGTTTAAGCCCCACTATCATGGAGTTATCACTGCTGTCCCCCCAGTGCAGCTAACTGGGTTATCTAAGGCCAGTCATGTCTCTCACTGTCTGTGGTGAGAGGCATGTAAGAGAACCATTGCTGACTTTCGTAAAGAGTAGGCCACTGGATTGCTGTCAGAGTGTTTCTGTGTGAATGGTTGTGTGGATGTTGGCCCTGTGATGGCCTGGCGAGCTGTCCAGGGTGTACCTCGCCCTCGCCGAGAGTCGGCTGAGATAGGCGCCAGCCTCCCTGTTACCCTAATTAGGATTAAGAGGTTCAGAAAATGAATAAATGAATGTACACGTGAAGAGCTGTAAGGATTCACGTGCCAAAAGTGGCAGGATCCATCATCTACACCTTTTCTTGTTATTGCACAAAAACCGGTAAGATTTCTTTTTAATTCTGCATGCAAGTAGCCTGCACCGTGCACATGTGCTGAAAAGGTTTTGGTGAAATATGTTTAAAAATTGCTGAATCTTTAGTTTATTATGACAATTCTAGAAAGACCATTGCTCAGAATTTGCTCAAATCATTTTTTTCTTGGACAAATATGTGCATGTAACAGGATATATATGATACAGTAAGATTGTGTAAGTTTCACGAGATCCCTGAAACTAACAGACTTCCTGAAATCACTGATATGGATCATTACACAAATCTATTCAGTAACAGTGTGTAAAATTAAGGTATTGTTTCCAGTGATTTCACAAAATCCCTGTAAGTCTTCTGTAACACATACACGTGAGAGCTCCACCACGGTGTCTGTTTATTGTTCTGAAATGGAAGAATTTAAATGGTATACAGTTTATCTGCTTAAAAAATAGGAGGGGTTCAGGTGTATGGAATCCTGAAGGACTCCTCATATAAGATCATGGGGCAAAAAAGTGACAATATACCTAACTTTACCTTGGGCTCTGAGCCTCTGAACTCCACCCACGGAATAATTTTCAAAATGTTAAAAAAGGGAGATGAGGGGAAGCTTCTGTGAATGATCTGTCTCTCTCCGTTAGTGGATATTTAAAAATGAGGGCTGTTTCACTGACTCGCTGTCATGGCCGAGGGCTGGAGGAGGTGTGTGTCACTGACGTCTGATTAAAAGGCATTAATGTGAATAATATTCAGGAGAATTAGAGAAGTACCAAACAGATGACTCTACGTCAGCATGGCTCTTTCACGAATCAGGGTGATTTTAACCAGCAGAGGACATTTTGAGCCAAGTACTAGTACTAGAATCTATAAAATGCTGAATTTTCTTTTTTTTAAAAGTCAATAATAAAACCAGCACTGACGTGTTTTCAGCACAGTAGTCATATCATTTAGTTTACAGCTCAGATTTAACTGCAGTACCTTTTATCTGACATGATGCAGCGATGTAGTGCTTGAATGGTGCCCCAGGAAACGTTTACGTTGGTCATTCATTAAATGATTATTTTCGACCAATGATAGTCCCAGGATTATTGTTACACCCACACAATCTTTTAGCTTACGCAGATGTTCAGGATGCAACTGACTTTAACTGGAATTTTCCAATGCTAAATTTTCACCAACAGTAAAAATAAGAAGTGTTAAAGAGAGCGGTTACAGTCCAGCTGTCTCTGTCCTAGTGCCCGTTTCCTGTTCAGTGACAGGACTTCCTATGAGGAATGGCCGCCGTGTGGCTGTAATCCCATTCACAGGTGGCTCAATGAGCACATATCCTCCTGTTGTTGAATTCGCTTTATCCTGCCGTCTGTATCCTATTTTTTTATTTATCCATTTTTTGGACTCGCTAACCTTTTGGGTAGAAAGACAACGAGATTTCATAATAATTCATTCTGCTGTTTTCCTGAATCCAGAGGAGGTTTGCAAGCTTGTACATTTTTAACCCTCACCTTAGAGCAGGGCAGCACGGTGTCATAGCAAAAAGGTCCTGGGTTTGAGTCCCAGGCCCGGGTGTTTCAGTGTGGAGTTTGGATGTTCTCCCTGTGCTTGTGTGGGTTTCCTCCGTGTACTCCAGTTTCCTCCCACAGTCCAAAAACATGCACAGTAGGCTAATTGGCTGTTCTAAATCGCCCCTATGTGAGTGAGTGTGAATGGTTGTATGTATGTTGGCCCTGCGATGGCCTAGTGAGCTGTTCAGGGTGTTCTCTGCCTTCGCCCAGAGTAGACGGAGATGGGCACCAGCCTCTCAGCAACCCTAGTAGGATTAAGGGGCTTAGAAAAAGAATGAATGAATAGTAATAACAGTAAAAGAAAAACATTTTGGATGTTCTTCGCATGCTTGTGTGGGTTTCCTCCGGGTACTCTGGTTTCGTCCCACAGTCCAAAGACATGCATATTAGGTTAATCGGCTGTTCCAAATTGCCCCATAGGTGTTAGCTGTTCAGCGTGTATCCCTCCTTCGCTCCAGTGTTGGCTGAGATAGGTTCCAGCCTCCCCGTGACCCTAATAGGATTAAGCAGTTCAGCAAATGAATGAGTGAGTGAGCAGAGATTCACAATCATTTAGCATCAAGGGACACTTTATATTTTTCAGACACAATGTTTTGGCTGAAGAATGTACGGTGGGTATAAAAAGTCTACACACTTCTGCTAAAATATCAGGTTTTTGTGATGTGAAAGATAAATCATGAAGATAACTGATGTCAAATCTTTTCCTAACTTTAATGTGAAATTGCAAACGTGTACAAAAATGTGAAAAATAATCAGAATCAGAATTCTGAAAAAAGAAAACGAAAAAACGGACAACAACCAGTTACGTCAGTGTACACACCCCTAAACCAGTAGCTTATTTAATCAGCGTTTGATTTTTTTTTTACAGAAACAATAATCTTTAAAAAATATCTTTTTCATCTTTTAAGCCAATTTCTCTTCCCCAGTCTTTCTTGTTGAAATATTCTCAAGCCATGAAATTGTGAGGGTGTGTCCTGTGCACACCCCCACTTCGGGTCTCCACACAATTTATAGGTTGCAGCTTTTTTTTTCCCCATCAACAAAACCTGCCATTTAGGAGTGAAAATACTTTTCATCAAGTTGCACACTGGGTAATAGACACAGCTGGAGTATAAATCTGGAATAGAAGGCAACTGTGGCAATTTAAAGTAGCAAATTGACCCACAAACCATGTTTAAAGAGGATTGAAGAAAACTGGAATAGTTCCAGCCATGTCCGTATCTGAATCAGTTTTGGAATGTGACTGAGAGATAAACAAAACAAATAAGACAAAGCAATGCATTCTGGGTAACTCGTTGTCGGTGGTGCTTCCAGGATCCCTAGTTTAAACCTGAGTTTAAAGGGGAAATAAATCCAAAGTTAATAAAAGCTTGCATGCATGGGTTATGTCTGAACGCATCACAGCATTTTATCTTTAATATAACCTTCTGCATGAAAAAATAAAAACAAGTAATAAATCCTCTCACAGCGGCGATATTGTACTGCAAATTTGACACGTGACTAACGGTAAAGAATCAGTTAATAAGGAAGTGTTGTGCATTAATTGCACTGAAGTACATCCCATGCATCTCAGTATACATGCAAACACATGTCTGATGTGTTAGTTTAATGTCTGTGTACTGTTATTTTTGCCGCTATCTTATACTGGATCTGACCCATCTACGTCTTTTTCTCGCAATTTTTCATGCTCGAAAGAGTGAAACGTATTACAAATGGCGACCTTTTTAACAGGCTAATGCAAATCATCGGACGCATTATACCAGATTGAAACTTCGTAAATGTAAGTAAAAACAACCTGATGATGAGAATTCTAAATACATGTGTTTGCTCTCGGTTACGTTGTGGTACCCAAGCATGGGATCTTTCCACCAAAGAATTACAAAGGCTTGAGACAATATGGAATGGTCTACTGGGTAAAATCGTGTCCAGTGATGCTCGCAAGAACACAACCCCTCGTAAGGACAGGAAGAAAGGCTTAGACCCAGCAACTCAAGGGCATTTATCAAACCAACAGCTGTATGTAATTATTGGTTTACAGTCCATTTAAGAGTTTTGTCATCTATAGTTCCTCAAATCCTTGGCCCATGTCTGCTGCATGGGAAATGATGCACTGCAAAAGGAAGTTTTGTTTGACAGACGAACTTCAAATTGACTTTGGGGAAAGTAGATCTCCTTGGTGTAGACCAGCTGCAAGCAAGGAAAGTCATAATGGACAAAATGAACTTTAAGTGTCTATTAGAGCAACATCTCCAATAACATGCCCTAAGGCCGATCTCGTGCCACAAGGGAAACTATGATGATGATGATGATGATGATGATGATGAAAATAAACATATGTTCAGTGTAACAGTTGAGATCGGAAGGCTTTTCTTTACTGTCTAATATGGAGCTTGAGTTGGAGCTATCCTTCAAGTTATCTGTACTCCTCCTTCTTTTCACTGTTTCTGTTGGGAGTTGACACAGCGGGTCATAATTAACACTTTCTTTGCCAGACACATATGTACAGTGCTATGTTAGGTGATATTTACATACTAAATAAAATCATAATAATAATGATAATAATTCAGTTTTCTTTTAGAGTGCGAATCATGTGCATTTCTATGCACTGTATATAACCTGACTTGACTACACCACTCACTATCACACTATCACACACTTATTATCTTCTTCTCCCAAACTATTATCTTCTTCACTAGGACTATAATCTTCATCTCTGCTGTCATCATCCCTGTAAATTTCGTGTATTACCTCTTCTACAGAAAACATTCTTCCAGCCATGTTTGCCTCGGAATGTCTCCGCAAATAACCCCCTGGAAAACCCCTGTGTGCCGGTTTCGGGCAGCAGCTCAATAACCTGCTGCTACCTGGGGAACGCAGTAGACATTGCAGGCCTCGTTCAGTGCTAGTTCCACGAAGTGGCATGGTTCTGAGTCATAGTTGAAGATAGTATTACTATGACGAGCATCGCTTGTCATCAGAGCATAGGCAGGCTGGATTTACTGATGAGCAGTGCTCATCAACAGAGCAGGTAAAGGGTTAAAAGATTGAATGTTTGATTTGGCACAGGTTTTACACCGGATGCCATTCCCGATGCATTCCTCCCCATTTAACCATGCTGGGGATCGGCTTTAAGAGCACACTGGCTTGTATAACCCAAGAGTTTGGTTCACAGTATCTGGACTAACAATCATGTTTCCAACTAATGAGAAAGGGTGCTTACAGACAGGTTTAATAAAATGTTGAATTCTGACTCTAACCATGGTTGTACATGATTGTAGCGAAAAGTCTGTTGTACATGTCTGTTTCTTTCTCATTGTTTCTTTTCAGCCTAGTATTTTTGTCTTTGCTTGAGTCTCTGCACTTCTGGCTTGTAAGGGAGACCTCACCCATCACCAGGGTGTTCTCTGTGAATGAAATGATTAAAAAATGAAATAAGTAATGGCCGCCATTCCCCAAGCCTTCAGGATGAGCCTTTCCCCACTCACTTCCTGGGAAAGAGAGTGAAAAAGAAAGAAAGAAAGTGTCGAGAGACAGAAGTGTTGGAGGGTGTGAGTGTTCCCAGGGTCACAGGGCAAGATTGGAAATTCAGGTGGAGTAGTGGTATTGTGGGTGGACAGGGAGGAAGTGTGAGTCAGGGTTCATGTGGCATAGTGGCTTCTCATCCTGCGTTTACACACGGGAGACTGAACATTAAACACACTCACACACCAAGAATGGATTTGGCAACATCGCCTTTGTCTTATCGGTTTAGGTTTGATCGACTTACAGGAGTGCAATCACGAACCTGTTATCGTCGATGATGTATTATCATCCCTGCACTGCACGATTAGAACTGAGGCGTTTCTGAAGCTGATCTTCATGAGGGAATCATATTTGCTCAGCATGCCCTATAGGCTGGTCTGAAAGCTTACTAAGCTTAGCAACCAGCAGAGTAAACATTTCCATTTCATCATTCCGACACTATATTAGTGAGAATATGTGATTAACATTAAAGAAAGCAAACTCCTCTGAGAACCTGTAAAAATACCCAACATTGCATGCGGTATAGATTCATTTATTAGATGTATTTTTTTGTTTGGTTGGTTTATTTTACTTTATTTTTATTTTTTGTAAATGAAGGCATTAAAAACATTGAGGTTTTACATGTTGCACAGTATCTCAGGCGTATCCTGACATGTTTATTCTGGTTTAATGGTAGAGCAGGACTGCTGTCTCTTATGCTGAGCAATATTATAGCATTCAACTCGCTACCTTCTATCAGCTGTGTGTGAAATGAATTAGAGAAATTTCTTGAGGAAATTGATGTTCTGATATAAATCATATTTTTTAATACCTGTAACACTGTTTCATTTTGTATATTGAATGCAGGGTGTGTATATATAATTTCACTATATAATCCTACTAGAATCATGGGGAAGCTGGAGCCTATGTCACCGACTCTGAGAAGGTAGGGTACACATGAACATCTCACCAGTCTATCGTACAGAGAACACGCTCACACCTACGGGCATTTTGGAACAGCCAATTAGCCTAATGTGCATGTCTTGTGCATGTCTGTGGGAGGAAAGTGGATTACCCAGAGGAAACCCACGCAAGCACAGGGAGAACATTTAAAGTCCACAAAGAAACACCGTTGCCAAGCCCAGGACACGTTAACCACCACGCCACTGTGCTGGTGTGAGTGTGAATAGCTGTGTATGTGTTGTTCTGTATTGGTCTGAACTGTTCAGGGTGTACCCCGCATTTACGCAGAGTCGGCTGAAATAGGCTCCAGCCTCCCCGTGACCCTAATAGGATTAAGTGGTTCAGCAAATGAGTGATTGAGATGAGAGTTTGGGACGGATTACATGAGTTGTATGAGTTTAATAGATTCATTCTTTCATTTTCTAGCTGGAGCATTTTTAAAACAGGGCTTTAATCAAGATTAGCCCTTGACATGGTTCACTACGTGTCGCCATCTATTATGACACTTCAAGAAGTCGTGATTGGCTTGGCAGTGGAATTAGCATCGCCCTTCCTGAGTCCATTTCCAGCGTTCCACTCAGCTCCACCTGCAGCCACCCACCCTGTCAGCTGGAGCCCAGATGTCAATGCATATGGAATGCATCCAGATAGAGACAATAATCACAGCAAGCCCAGTAGATAAGAAGAAACAGAACACTTTACAGAGGACTTTAAAAAGATAAACTCATAACCATTAAACAAAGACACCAGAGAGCGAAATGATCAGAGATGACCTTTATTCAACAAATATTTCGTAATGACATTTCACCAACTGATTCCTGATGTTTGTACAATTGTCTTACATTTAAAATAAATCAGACTGAAATAAAAATGTGTGATGATTTGTTCATCTTAAAGAGGACGTTAAAAGATCTGTTTTAATAAGAGCGTACTGTAGGTTCACATCAGTGGCAAGGATATTTCAATGTCAGTGTTGCCGCCACTTGTCTCTCCACCAAAGCTACACATTATGGCCAATGTATTGTTTCTGGTTAAACGCTTTTGGATTCCTGACCATCACAGCTGTATGTTTTCCTTCCTCAAACTGCTCCCACGAAGTTTGGAGAACACAATTGCACAGAATGCCGTTCCCTGCTGTAGTATTAGAATTTCCCTTCACTAGATCTCAGAGGCCCGAACCTGTTCTAGCATGACAATACAAAGCACGCTTCATACAGACATGGTGCTGTGTTTGGAGTGGAAGAGCTCGAGTGTCCTGCCCAGAGCCCTGATCTGAACCCCACTGAATGATGATACCTTCATGACAGATGGACTGGGACACCAACTGCATCCCAGACGTCCTCATCCAATATCAGTGTCTGTTCTCAATAATGCTCATGTATCCAAATTAATGTAAATCCCCAAGGACATGCTACAAAGGCCAGTGGGAAGCCTTCCCAGAAGAGTAGACCTGATTATAACAGCAGATGGTGAACCATCACTGTGGTAATGTTTGTGGTTTTGGAACGGGATGCTTGTCACACGTATGAATGTGATGGTTACCTGTCCACATACTTTTGGCCAAGTATTTTCTACAAATAGACCAATCATGCATTTAGGACTCCTACGCACTGTTTCACCACATGGTTTTAGGTGTTAGGTTCCATAGCTGTTGACTGGGCTCTGGTATTCTGTCGCAAAGTCGCATCCATCCATCTTTCAATCTGTCAATCCATATATCCATCCACTCATCATTGATCCATCTATCCATTCATTCATCTAAACATCCATTCATCCATTCATCAATCCATTCATTGATCCATCTATCAATCCATCCATCCACACATTCATCCATCTATCAATCCAGCCATCCATCCATTCATCAATCCATTCATTGATCCATCTATCAATCCATCCATCCACACATTCATCCATCAATCCATGCATCCATTCATCCATCAACTCATAAACCATCCATCCATCTATCAATTCACTCATCCATCCATCCATCCTTCTGACTATCAACTGATCCATCCATCCATCCATCCGTCCGTCCGTCCATCCATCCATCCATCCATCCATCAATCAATCCAATAATAAATAAATATAATGTAAGGAACAAGTTCAGTGGAAAAAAGAAAATCCAAATCACTCTTCTTTTGAAATTTTGAAGCCTTTATTACGATGGGTATTTTAAACACCCTCTTTGTGCCGATACGGCATTTTGTCATTTTTTTATTAAACAAATAAATAACCAAACAAAGAATGATAGGGCCATAGCACAAAAGGGCTGACAGCGAATGCTCAAGATTATGAAGTCTTGTATCTTACACGCTGGCCATCTAATTCGAATAATAAATAAACTTCGAAGAATAAATAAACATTCTATAAACATGTAGGCTTTGTACAGTGGTTTGTAATTTCGGATCTTCAGCAGGATGTTGTGTAGTGGCATTTTCATTCATCTATTGAAAGGAAAGACCAAATGGTTGATGCAAAGAATGTACGATAATCATATACTTTAAAAGATCTCGTGTGCCATATAAAATGAGTTGGAGGGTCGGATTTGGCCCATGGGCCTTGAGTTTGACACGTATGAAATAGACTCTGAAAATGTATTGTTTAGACTTAAATCCATGATCCTTTAAAATGAAGCTTGGCGCTCACATATTATTGGTCATCCAGAACTATTAATTAAGCACAGACCTATGCATTATAATTGCCCTATATATATATATATATTGAATTGCACTATATGATACAGAGAGACTTTGAAATAGAAGATTATCTATACATTAATCTTCTGGACATGAAATATAAATGTGGATCATTGTAAAACTGCACACATTGTACCAGTAATTAATATTTTCTAAGCAAAGGGTCATCATAACAAGCATTGACTTTGTTTCATTTGTTTCTTCTTTCCATTGCTTTTTATATACCATTTGTTTTATATACCATTGTTACCAGTGAAAACATCTAGTTTCATTGTTTGTGATGGTGTCTTTGCTCTTCACCTTTCTTTTCTTTTTTACTGTCTATAAAATTTTTAAAAAGAGCACCTGGAGAACGCAATCTGCCGCCAAGCCGTCCTATCTCACAATGTTAAAGAGCCAATTAGCCTACTGTGCATGTTCTTGAACAGTGGGAGGAAATCGGAGTACCTTATTATTCCGTCGCACTTAATGTGGCCGAACAGCAATGTGTTTCCACACAATGTATATATCAAAAGTATTCTAATACTTTTATTGGCATTTTGAGTTACCATGGCGACACAATTCACCAAAAACCATGCCAAAAATCCCATTGAAATGAATGGGGAGAGGTCGACGAACAATCGTGGAACCCGCCTAAATTTTACACCTCGCCAAAGAAGCCATACTTTCACACAGAAACTCGGTTGAACTTTTAAAACGTAGACACTGAAGTCGTCATTTTGTGGGCATTCGACCTCTCTGAAAATTCTTGTGCTCCTGGAGTGCGAGGCGTGCTTGCATAACTTTAGCACAACTTTGTGCACCTTTACACGGCAGTCTGACTAGTGTCCGTTAAATTTAAGTCATCAAATTGTCCGATTTTCAGAGAGGTCGAATCGTGGGTCAGAGGGTGGCCTGCAATTTGAAGTTTCCTTTGTCAGCGGTGGAAAGTTCAACATGTGAAGGTGAGACCACCACGGATCCACGACCAGGTCGACCTGGACCATCAGGAGGATGCCTTCGCTTCGTGAAGAAAGCAGTGGAGAAAAATCCCTGTTCCAAGGCCGCAGACATCGCAGAAGATCATCCAGACCAGCTCAAGAACTGTTACGCGCTTCTTCATCAAATGGGATGTTAAGGCCGAGCAGCAAGACACAAGCCTCCTCTTCCAACAGCAGATATTCATTCGGAAATTTTCTGTCTATTTACTTCTGCCTGGTCTCTCCAGTTCTTCTATTATTCCTTCTTATTATTATTACATGACTGCATAAGCCACTTGAGACACATAATGCGCGCTCCCGACATTCTAAACGTGCGCCGCGGAGCGTGAGCCCGCCCCACTTGGTCTACGTAGGCGCGCGCCCGTCTCTGTGGAGTACACATCGCTGCTGTGGCCGAATCACGGCGCTGAAAGTGTGTGAGCGCGCGCGCGCTGGGCAGACAGGGAGGGAGGGAGAGAGAGAGAGAGAGAGAGAGAGAGAGAACTAACGCGTGACCGCAATTGAAGCCACAAAATATAGTGAAGAAGTGGCGTTTTAACACCGCGGCTCCGCACCGCCGAGAGGATCAACTACAGGAACCCGCCGCGGAGAGAAGAGACGAGCCGCAGTGTTTAAAGGGTAAGAAACGCAAAGTTGTCTTTCCTTTCTCGGCTAAGTTAGAGAGAGAGAGAGAGAGAGAGAGAGAGAGGGGGGGGGGGGGGGGGGTT
>JAQMYF010000007.1:1968295-1979522 GCA_030014195.1 Neosilurus mollespiculum
TGAGGATATTTTTTATGCATTACAGGTTCCCTGCTGTACTGTTTCCCCCCATGAGTTATCTCGCTGTGTTAGAAGAGGAGTAAATGTTTTCATGAACTTTTGCCATTAGAAGAAACATGGCTCATTGGTTTTACCAGCATGCCTGAACCAGTACTTCTTGAAAGCCATTCATTTTACACTTTTGTATTTTCACTGGAAAGATCTTGATGTGATATTAATGCTAGTAGCTGGCTCAGGCCCAGTAGATTTCCAGTAATGGATTGGTTGAGGCCCAACAGTGGCGACCTGGTAGCTCAAACTCCCAATTGTTTGATCAGTAACCCATAGTGTTTAACCCATTTACCCACCGCTGGCCGCTCGTTCTGTGTTTTCAGTCTCAATGTAAAGTCCAGAGAGCTGTCACTGCCAGGGAATCAGGCCACCGACGACCCAGAAGACCGTGGAAAACAACTGTGGAGAATGACAGAAGAAAACGCCTTCGCGACAGCCAGCCAGATCAGGAACAGCCTCCAGGAGGTAAACGCATCTGTGTCAAGCTCATCAATCAAGGGAAGAGTTCACCAGAAAGTATTACTTCAAGCTGGACCCCATTGGTAAGTCCCAAAATTAGAAAGACAAGGAAGAAGAGATTCTGAAAAGAAAGCGTTTGTGCATTTCTGGAAGAGGATCCTGTGGAGAGATATGAGACAAAGATCAGCTTGTACAGAATGATGAGAAGTAAAGAATATAAAGAAGGGAAAGAAGGCGCTGATCAAGATCTAAAGCGTACTACCTCAATTCCTGCCACGGGTATGTACCGTACAGACGCTGATGGAACTGGTACCTTTGTGTTTACTGATGATCTGACAGCTGAAAAAAGCAGCAGCTGAAATTCGGAAGTGTTTAAGGTTACGTTATCTGCTTACATTCCGAGCCCATTGGATGGTCCTTCACACTCTCGATGACCATCGATGCAAAGCATACTCGGAAAGCAACCCAAGAGATTTTGTTTTAAGACAAAGAAGTGGAATGTTCTGCAACGGCCAAGTCAGTCACCCGACCTGAATCCAAATGAGCCCCATTTCACTTGCAAAACTGAAGAGATGATGCCTGAGGAAGAATCAGGAACGGAAGACACCTGCTATAAAGGCCTGCTGGAGCCAGAAAACCAGAGAGAACGCCAGTGCTTCATGTCAGTGCGTTCCAGACTTATCGCCTGCAAAGGATTTACAACTAAAAAACGTATTAAGAAGTGGTGGCTTAGACAAGACACGTTCTACTAAAGTGTCTGCTTGGAAAAAGGTCATGGATGTAAAGTTCACATTACTCTCGGACCTTTTTCCTGAGGTCTGTTCCAGAAAGCAGGATTTGTGAGTTCATGAAAACAGTGACTTTTCTGTTCGGCACAAGGATTAGAAGAAACGGAGGTTAATAACCCTGCAGGCTGAGAAGCTGAAAAGACGTATCTGCTTAAATATTATAACCAAGTGGAATATTGCTGCATCCTTCCAAATACAGCCACGGATAAAACTGAGAACACTTTTAATGGGATCCGCATTAAAAGGGTTCTCTTAATTTTTTTAATCATAGCTGTATGTTGAATCTGAAGATGTACGTTACACTCGCATTTCCAGAAGTACGTGAATGTCTTTTATCACGCTTTTACATTATACTGTACATAGTGCTGAGAATTCTGCCAAATGTGCTGCTATCTGCTGGCAATGTTGGCATGCAGCTCATTTACTCTAATAATAATAATAATAATAATAATAATAATAATAATAATAAATCATCTGTAGCAGTCACAGAGCTGTAAAAAGGTCCATTCAGTCACAGCAACAGTGCCTATCGCCACACACACTGCAAGTACACTCCTTCCATGTGACCCGAGCCTTCCACAGGGCCCGACAAGAACAGCAAAGAAAGGGCGGCCCAAATTTCCAGTTCCGCTTATTATTAGACTTAGAACGGCTTATATCACTGAAAAAAGTGAGAAAAGAAATGCAGAAGTCAGGGCTGGGCGATGCGGCCTAAAAATATATATATATTTTTTTTTAAATAAACTTTTATTTTATTTTTTTTTGTTTCAACTTACGCCTGATTTACCGTTTTGATTTTTATTTATTTATTAAAGCGAATACGTATGGGTCATTCTCCAAAACTGGGTCAAGTTTAATGATTCACATTTTTCCGAAATCTATAAAGAATTAAAAGAGCAATCCCTGCCCAAAGCATACCACATGGACACATACAACATGCCAGACAAAATAATTGGGATACATCCAGCAAAAAAAAAAAACCCATATATATATATATATATATATATATATATATTGAAATCTTTCTGCAAAATTGGTTGCAATATGAGGAGGAAAATTGTTTGTTTCATGGCATTCTATCACCGAAGTGTCAGCTCAAAGTGTAAACAGTAGGGCTTGAGGTAAAGATCTTACATTAACATTTATATCCAAAGTAGAAATTCCTGTTGTTCATACTCTGTGGACTGAGAATCGCACATCAGTTTACTGTTCCGTGTGTAACCAGTGGTGTCCACGCCAGTTACATACGGAACCGACCCATTTTTCCTGTGATGGGGGAGGGTTCCATGTTACGACGTTCTCTGGACAATTGAGTTCCTCCTGAAGTGGATTTATTTCACACGTAGCCGAACGCTAATTAATTTATTCACCGAAAACAAATGGGATGAATTTGGTGTCCGTACGTGAATGAATTTAAAGATGAATGTGGTGCCCATACGGATTTATTCCTGTTTGTTACTAATATAAGTGCAGTGATGTGCATGAAGTATTTCTCTCACTGTCTCTGTAACAAAGGTTCATGAATTTATGTTCAGTATAGAGGGAAATAAGCTGGACTCCATTGAAATTTGGGGAATGTGAATGTCACACTTTATGGTACCAGTTTCAGAGAATGACCCATAATTCAGATACTTGAAAAAATTATAATAAAATTTTTTTAAACAATACTGAAATGAAAAAACACTGAATTAAAAAAAATTGTATGCTAATAAAAAAATCTTTGGGAACTTTCTGGGCTCTTTGGTAATCAGCTAGTTTTTTTTTTTCTAAACCAAAAATTGTAATTATTTAATAAGTAATTATAATTTTTTTTTTTCCCCTTTTGCCCAGCTCTAATTGGAGTAGAGAGCATTGATGGAGAAAGAACTTGGATAAATGTGACCGTCAGTTATGGTTTGTATATGCTGAAGTTGCACATGAACGCACCTTGAAATTTGTGAAATTTCATGTGGGAACATGGTGGGGACGCGGTTAACCGTAAGTCTGGATGAACTTCAACCTTAGAACATTGTGGATGGTACATAATTGCTGATTTTTAGCAGATTCAGTTATTGCTAGATGTTTTGTTGTGTATATAATCTGTGCTGTATCTTTATTTGTATAGAACGATGCTTTTTCACCCGCAAGTTGTGAAATCAAAATAGAATTTGCTAAAGAAACAATTGAGGAGGGATCTTGTGTCCGCTTTGTTTCATTCCGCTCAAACACTGAACTTGTAATTCTGACTTCACAGGTGAGATGTACTACCTTCCAATTAGCATTTTTCCCTGATGTTGATAGCTGCGGGACTTCTCTAGTTATCGCCACCATAAAATATTTTCTTCAAAGTATTGTAACGACTGCTGTTTGTTTGTCAGTTTGTGAACAAACTCCTGACCACACCCGTGCAAAGATTTTCACCAAATTTGGTGCAGGCACTCCCCTACCTGAGTCCCAGAGATGAATCGCTTTTGGAATGTCAAGGTCAAAGATGAAGGTCAGAGCAGGGTCACATGGTTTTGGAGATAGACATTTCCCATATTAAAATTGAGATCGCTTATATCTGAGAAACAAAGTGACATGGACCCAGAGATGCGGTGAGGGACAGGAGACCAGGAACACGCTTTCACTCAGCATAATCCTCTTTGGTCTTGAGTGACCTTGAAAGGTGAAAATAAGGACTTTGATTTTGATTTTGAGCGCTTATAACTTTGGGGGGAAAAAAACTGACGATGTCATCACTGTGGAACACTGATAGGAAACCATATATGGATGTTCACGAGGCACTTACCTTTGACCTTGAGTAATCTTGAAAGTCAAGGGAACAGGGCGTTCCTGCTAACTCGATCACATCCACGTACTATAAAACATATAAGACAAGCACATGGGTAATTAAAACCAGTACCTATATTGGACCTATTTGCTACAGTGTCCATGCTGCATGGTGCAGAAACCCTGAACCCTGAGTGACCCCGTAGATATTTTTGTTTTGTTTTGGGGGGATTTTGTTAGCAGTAATAGGGCAGTATGTATTCTGGAGGAGTGGATCTGAAGGAATGCTCTGAAGGGGTGTTTCTCAAGTCACCCACGCTGCTGTTAACAAAGAATGGAAAAGAAAAACGACGGCACAAATTCAGAAGTGAAATTCATCTGTCTGAAAATTAAATGCAAGATAACATTTAAAAATGAATATGTTGAGGTCTTGACTCTGGATGTATTCATTTCACCATCACTTGCAAGTCTTTTGAAAGAAATCACACGAAAGCTCTTTTGTTCTGCTGAGAAATGTTTCCCTTTTTGGAGCTGGCGAATCCGGCAGGCAGAGGACACGGTTAATTTCACTCGGGACTGACTTGAGGCCTTGAGAGACTCTGAAGCTGGAACTTACCTATAAATTTAATTCATCTGATTGCTTTTACTCTGCCGCTTCTGATTTCTTCTTCCACGGTCGTGGGTACGGGTGTTCAGTGTTTTGTTAGCTAACAGCTGCGCACCTTCCTGTGACCTGTTGGTAAGGGCTGGAGCCTCAGGCCTCACAAACTAACACAAATAAAGGCATGTATTGTGATCGCATAGTAAAAGTAATAGGCATGAGCAGTAAAGTGGTTCAGTGGAAAATTTAGTGAGAAAATTCCTAGAGTGGTCATGACGTCAGTGCAAGGCCTGCGTCTCCTTTGCCACTGCATCACTCCTTCCGAGTGTTTGGGCCTGGGGCATTTGATATGTCATGTGCGCGCACACACACACACACCCCCACACACCTCTCTCTCGTATGAGATTTTCATCCACTCACACCACTCAGTCCTAACGCTACCACTTGGTGGATAGTTTCAGAAGCTTTAATTTCACGTGTAGGTGGATTAAAACATTCCTTATGCATTCGTGTCCGTGGATTCTTCTGCGTCTTTTTGAACCACGTGAGTAATAATCTGATGGCTCTAGCAGGTTGACGCTACACCCCCATCTTTGTCATTTTTTCCTCCTCTTCTTGGACTTTTACTATTCCCAGCAGAGATTACAGAGATTACCATAGCAGCAGCACACAAACACTCACCAGACGGACGGTCAGCTTACGGCGCGTTACCAAGGCACGTCGGAGAATTAAATCGAGGTTTTCCACTTCATGGTGCGATTCTGATGTGCCTCCGGTGGGTCCTGGCGTAAACAGCAAGGACTGCATTCTGGGAGCCGTGGTTTCCATGAGCAACTTTTGGTGATGAGGAAGCAGAAGATATGAAGTCACTCGCGGTTTATACATCGTTACTCACACCGAATGACTTCATTCGTTTATTCACCTTCAGAAAGCCTCATCCTGGTCAGGGTCATCCGGATCCCGGGAACAATGGGAGTGAGGTGGGAATACACCCCACACATAGAGGTACAGAGACACAGACACACTGAGAAACACAGATAGACAGACATAGTGTCTCTCAGTCTGTCTGTCTCTGTCTCTGTGCCTGTCTGAGTGTCTGTGTCTCTGTCTGTCTGCACCAGTCTACGCACTTGAATGTTTTTGCATGATGGGAGAAAACCAGAGAACCCGGAGGAAACCCACATGGGGAGAACATGCAGAACTCCATTTAAAAAAAAAAAAAAAATCCCAAATTCCATTAATATAAAAATGATTTATGTTAAAGGCGGAGTTGTTGAGGAGCCTGCAGAGCTCCTTCTGTAAATGAAATAAAACAGCAGGCTGTGTGTGTGTGTGTGTGTTTACTTTCTTTCATTTGGCACTGGTCTCGGACCCTCCCTGCCCTCAGCATGCCAGGCACTGAGACACACTATATTTAGCTTTGCATCAACCAACACCCCCCACCCCCCCATGCTGCCACTCTGTACTGTTTTTCATCGTGTCGTCCGTCTCAGCCGCGTCTCGCCCAACACCTAAACATCCCTGTTTTCATACGAACACTTCTACCAAGGACTGCTCCAGTGTTCCTTTCTGACCAATCATAAGGAAGTTTGGCCGTTGGTCTGTCTGATATTACATTTTAGATATTTTAACCTATTTCTTAGAGTAATTTCCTGTTTGTAAACAATGTCCAAAAGGAGACGAGGAGCATCATCAACATTGTACAACAAACACCCCATGAAGAACATCACACGGACCATGTTTTGGATCTAACAAGGACACAAAAGTAAAGGTTCATTCAATACAATATAAAACAACTTGATTCATACTAATTTCTCATGATGAGGAAGACCGGAGTGTATTCTTTAACACCAGCCTCCAAAAATCCACATTTTCTTTCAGTTATTGTGGATGTAACTGAAGACGCAGATGGCCGTCGCTTCTGGAAACAACGTTCATAATCTAACGCCACCTCTGCAGTAACCTCGGAAACGAAGCCCAGCCTGGTCCGCGTGCTGCTTTCTGAGTCCGGGTCCTGTTTGAGCCGTGAACACGACTCCAGTGGTCACCGTTCCAGTTTTTGACACGTGCTAATTTTGTACGTTACCTTCTGTTTGTGCTGAATGAAGTCGAATGGACGTATACGATGCAGAGGCATGTTACAGCACACGATCAGAACGCCGCCGTTGCGGTCTAGTGGTCGAGGCATGCGTGGAATGTTCTCTTCGAACAAGTGATGCTTTTTAAAGATGGTTAATTGGATTTTCCTGCGTGACATAATGCTTTACGATGCAACATACGACGTGAGACCAAAACAATCCGTAAGTTTCATCGTTTATCTGAAGAAAATCTAATCATGCAAACAAACTTCCTTCAACACACAGACAGATGGGAAGCAAAATGTCTTTGAAAGTGTAGAGCAGACAGTCTTGGGTTGGTTCTCTATTTGTTTACCAAAGTTGTTGTGACTGGAACCTGATGGGAACCAATAGTTCCACCCACGATGCTGTGCTGTAAAAAAATTTTCTGCGAAAGCTCACACAGGAAGATTCTTTTTTTCATAAAACATGATCATGTGAGTTTGTAAATTTGAGGACTTTCTTGAAGACCAGTTCAACTTGTACGTGAATTTTTGTTTATTTCTTTCTTTCTTTTTAGCAACATCTTTGGTGACGGTGCTGCGTTTTTCCTGTATACATCCTGAAATGGCTGTTAAAGGGGACCAACTGGGAAGGAAGTGTTGTTTTATTGGTTTGGGTCTGTTTTGAGGATTTCATCGTGTCACTGAGTGTGGAGTGACCCGAATGTGCACATTTACACTCCTACCGGTCTACTGGCTGTGAACTTCCTGCTGGTGTTTTAAAGTGCATTATGAACTAAATTTGGGATGGTGCTGGGTAACAGGGTGGGATTCCAAATGGATCAGTACCATCAACACATACGGTATATTTACAGGTACAGTCTACAGGCGTGTTGAGTGCCGAGGTGTATGCGCTGTAGCCCGAGAGGACGTAGATGTTGCATGTGAACACAGAGCACAGACTGTCCTGAGGCATGTTACTGTCATGCCTGTGATGTTTCGCATAGCTGAATAAACACAGTCAGCTTGGTTACTGGGAGAATAGCGGCGGTAAATCAGTTTCGGGTATCGAGAGCTTTTAGAATGATAGCAAATCAAACTCGTAACATCTCGAAGAGATTAATGAGATTTTCAGTAAATTTGTTTTCATCGCCTTTGTTCAGGTTTGCAGTTTAGAGACATCAGTGTTTCCACTTCCCCATTTCCCAACGAACACCTGTCTGTGTCAATGAACATGTCCTTTCGTGTCTTGCTACCAACAGTGCTAGTGTCCTGTAGTGGTTTTACAGCTGCATAACTTTGTGCACACCTGATCACATTTGTACATACTTGTTGAACATTCCCTCCAGTTGTAATAACCTCCATTCTTCAGGAAGAGCTCTCCACTAGACTGGTAAGTACACCCAGTCGGAGCCTGCAGAATTGGGTGGGGCTACACATGGGGCGGGGCTAAAGATGTAGCCCCATCCAAGGTTTTGCTTAGGATTTGGGTTGGGGTAGGGTTATATATCACTTATGGTCAAAGTTAAGGGTAGCCCCTCCTTATTTTCCAGGACAAAGCCAGGACCTTGATTTTGGGGTGAGGCACTACCGATTTTTGATCATTCAGCCACAGGAACATTAATGAGAACATTGAGACACTGAGTTGGGTGAAGAGGCCTGGGGTGCAGTTCATGGGGTTGAGTTGATCGGTCAGGGCTCTGTGCAGGACACTTGATTTTTTCCACGCCAACTTTGGCAAGCCTTGTCTTCATTTAGCAGTTCTTAAAATGCACCTGTATCTTTCCTCTGGAGGCCGAGTTAGAATCTACTGAATGCGAAAACTTCATATATGTAGCTTACTGATGACAAATTTTAGTAGAGGGGAATGATTTTGCCAGCGTCCTTGTCCCTGCCACGAGTCTGAGTCTGAGGGAGATGAGTAGGACCTCATTCATTCTTTTGCCAAAATGCTTTTTGCTACTACGGTCACCGGGCGGCTGGAAAAGCCAAGTAGCCTAACATGCACGTGTTTGGACTGTGAAACCAGAGTACTTGAAGGAAACTCGCGCACACACAGGGAGAATATACAAACTCCACACAGAAATGCCCTCGCTGAGCCCAGCACTCGAACCCAGGACCTTCTTGCTGTGAGGTGGACGTGCTAACCACTACGCCAAGTATATTTGGCTGCAGTGTTTACCATCGTCCACTTCCTTTTTTTTATTCTTATTATTTTGGCATGGGTAAGCTGTGCAGTGCATTGGTAGGCAGTGCACCCCCTGTAATCCCGTGTAAATGAGCAACGCCGAGAAGCTTCCAGAAGATATGAATAGAGCCGGTGTTTGCTGACTGAAGCCAGGTAACAGTTTGTGTTTCACTTATTCCGAAAGTCTTTGCTTGCTTGGACCTGACGACAACTCGACAAGTTAAATGTTTGAGTGATGTGTGGAGTCGTAGGTGGGAATTAGGGTGGGAGAGTTTTATGGGATCGCTTCCACTCTCTCTCTTTTCTTCTTCAGTCGTATCTCATTATGCAGTGCACTTTTCTGATACAAATTACAGATGAAGGCCACCATAATCACCAGCATATGCTTATACATGGCATAACCATATCTTCTGTGTAACATGCTTGGGTCAGACTGACTTGCCACACAGTGTTGGCCTTCTCAGTTACCCTGTAATTATCAAGGAACTCGTGCATCACGAATACGCTTTAATCGCCACCATTAACCCTTTATTCATTGATGCAAGTGCTGTAGAAAGCTGCTCAGAGTTTACGGGAGGGCAGCATGTGGGGTCTGGATATCAAAAGCATTCCTTTCATTTAACACAAGCCGCTTTTCCACAAATCCCCCAGAGGTCGAGGAAAGCAAATAAATGCTTTTGTTTGACGGATTAACAAAACAGTTTCAGGACAAAGCGACAGCACAATGCATGCTAAACACCGAAAATGTAAACAGAGTGCTAGCAGTCATTCTCTGGCGCTGTGTGTATCAGCTATGTGTTGAAGTAAGTGTGTGTGTGTGTGTGGGCGGGGGTATGCATTGTGGTTTATTGCTGGTGGGTTATGGGTAAGGAGAGGTGTGATGGAACATTGTTCGTGTGTTATGGGGTATGTTTTATGTGCAACACAACATGTCATAGGATAGGATGGGTGCCAGAAGTAATTCTTTTTAGAAATTTCTCTTTGGCCATTTGTCATGATTAGGAGTTATTTAGGAATTTGGAATGCATCTGTGGGCCCAGTTTAGAGACCCTACCTTTTTGGTTTGGATACCAGTGATGGTCAGTCTTGAAAGGGAAGGTACCGTAAGTGTCTGTACACACAGCTGAACCATTTCTGAACCATCCAGACACTGCATGAAACAAAATTTGGTTCCAAAGGATCTGAACCCCAAGATAACGACAGCGGAACTGATGGAGGAGTTGGAGGTATCAGGAAGGAAATGTACATCCATCATTGACTCCTGCACTGGGCCTTGAAAGCACAATCGCACAAAGAAGCAAGACTGAAGTTTACAGACGATCACCAGGATAAAGACCTGGCCCGTTTGTTCATATTGTTCAGTGCTGCATATGGAGGAAAAAGGATGAGGCTTTTAACCATCCTGTAAGACACCATCCCAATTGTAAAGGGGTTGTCGATGAGCGACCATGCAGAGTCTGTGAACGGCGGCAAAATGAGCGGTGAAAGGCGGAATTATCTCAAGCAAACTGAAGTTGGCGGGCGTGGAGTTCAACTGAGCTGAACTTTCGCACGATATGATTTGAGCAATTACCATTCAGCGTTGATTGACAGATGCCACCAAACATCCTCAAATCATTTTCCTCGGGAAACAATGAACAAGAGTTTAGTCCTTCCGCCTCCGTCAATGTGGAGAGCAGCTCATTATTGGCGTGTGCTTTATATACTTAAATATACAAGGGCAGATCCAAAAGTCCGTAGCCTTATGCATTTTTCATTATTTTTCATTATTTTTATTTTGTATTGGTACTGATCTTCAAAACTGGGAGACCTCGGGGCCGACCCAGAACACGGTGGAGGGACTACGTCTCTCGCCTTGGCATCCCCCAGGAAGCGCTGGAGGAAGTGGCTGGGACATCTGGACCTCACTGCTTAGGCTGCTGCCCCCGTGACCCAGAACAAGCGGATGAAGATGATTTTCAAAATGACAGTCTGTCCCAATAATATTCAGTTGAAAACTGTTATTCAGGTCTGTACCCTCGGTGTTTTGTTGCTTCAGGACAATGCACCAGTTCACACCTCACAGGTGGCCGAGTGAGGCTTCGAACTTCTATCACTCCCGCCTTATTCACCTGATCTTGCACCATCAGAATTTTATTTGCTTCCCAAGCTCAAATAGGAACTTTGAGGACGACATTTTGTGAGTGATGATGAAGTCATTGAGGCTGTTGAGACCTTTTTCAGAGGAGCACGATGCCAGCTTTGACAGAGACGGAATTGTAAAGTTGGAGCATCGCTGGAACAAGTGTATTGATGTTCAGGGAGATTATGTTGAGAAATAAAGTTATTAA
>JAQMYF010000007.1:2026028-2039231 GCA_030014195.1 Neosilurus mollespiculum
AACACCTCGTACTTCTTGACACTCCAGGTAGGTTGCAGTTGTGGAATATGGAGCACTGGAGGATAATGGGTTCCTGGAAGCTTCATGTTTGATTCTTCTCAAATCTTTGGTGGTTAATTTGCGTCTTTTCTTCTCGACACGTTTCTTGCAACCCTGTTGACCATTTGCAACAAAACGTTTGATGGTTCTGTGATCACACCCCAATATCTTAGATATTTCAAGAGTGCTGCGTCCCTCTGAAAGACCTTTTACAATTTCTGACTTTTCAGAGTCAGTTAATCTCTTTTTTGGCCCATTTTTCCTAAGGAGAAGAATCTGCCTAATAGTTATGCACACCTTGATATAGGGTGTTGATCTCCTTAGGCCACACACTCCCTCGTTACACAAAGACATATCACCTGATATGCATTAAATCCAATAAGCATTCAGGTTTATACAGCTGGGAGTTTTAAATTATGGATAAAATGACGATATGGTCAAAATAATCACTCGCCTAATAATTGTGCACTCAGTGTAGGCTTTTTCAAAATAAACTTTTTGAGCATAACTGAAGGCTGCAGTCTGGCATAAATATAAACCAACTACTTCTGCTTACTTCTCTTACATGTAAAAAGTTAGCTTTAATTTCTTGTTATATCTGCGCTGTCAGTCACGTAACAACTCTCCCATTTTATAGGTCTTATTTTTTGTGTTCATTTTCACAGTAATGAAGGCAGAGATTTGTGCCATTTAATTCCTCACTGTAGGTTCTCAGTATCATCCGCTTTACACAGCCCTACATGACAACATCAAAGGCAACTAAAGCAGTGATTACTGCCTGTGACTTACTCACATGCTTTCACTAAACATCTCTGGCTCACTCTCTCAGATTTCTCACAACTATGTTAATAACTGACTGACCAAGGACAACATGTTCACAGAGATCTCTACATCTTTCACTGCATCTTCATACCTTTAGAATCCTGATGAGAGCAATAGCACTTCAGCATGGAGACTGGAGTGGAAGGTCTTAAGCAGGATGTGTGTATCAATAAAGTCTGCTTGGCGATCTGAGGGCTGAGTGTGAGTGTGTGTGAGTGTTTAGGCTGAAAGCATGCGGGTGGTAGAGAGAGATAAGCAGTAGAGTGTAAGATCTCCTTCCACCACAAAAGCCTTCTTTGGAATGGGATTAGCATGGCCATCAAACTGGACTGGGCCGATAATTAGCATGTGGAGTATTATCATTGTGCCATGTGCATTCATGTATCAAGTCGAGAGACTTGAGTCTAAGACAAGCTAGTTGACAAAGAAATACGGAACTCTGATTTCAGTCCGGTCCTTATCTACGACTGTCCTTCAGAGTATCCGGCAGCACACTTATCTATGCACTACTGTTTGTCTGGCTCAGATAGCCAGCTGTGTTTGTTCAAAAGTGGATATTTAAATTTCTAAAAAAAGTGATGACACTAGCTATTAGCGGATCATAAACCAGTGTTTGCCCATGTTACACGAGGTCTGGCATCTCTGTACACTCAGACACCAGGCTTTACCAAAAACATACTGGTGCATTTATTTCCTGACTGAGTAAAAATGATACAAGTCTAAAAATTCAAATTACTCCAGAGTTACAAGAGAGTGTTTACGGACCTTAACAAGCTGTTGGACACGGCCCCAACAAGACAGCTTTGAATCTAAACAACTGAAAGGATTAATTCAAGAAGGAAATCCACCATGGAATGTGGCAAAAGATGTTGGTAGTTATTGTTGGATGTCACCAGTCAGCTGCGTCTAAAATTCAGTGTAAGTATAAAATAAAATTGGAGGATTAGAAAAGGAAAATATATGAGTAGACCAAGAAAGATGTCAAAGCACCATGATAGAAAAAACTTAAGCAATACATCTTGAAACTGGATGAAGAGACCTAGGAGATGATGCAGGAACCGTTTTTGCTGTTCTAAGTTAGCGTATTAAACTGACGATCAGAAACACGCAATCAAACTTCCCCACTCGTTAATTAACTGGTCTGTGGTGGAACCTGGCTGAACTGTATACTCGATATATATCGACACAGACAATAATAATATGCAGACTCACAGAGGCATACACAGGCAACATCAGCATTCATCCTCTTTACCATCACATTAACACCAGGGATGTGTTTCTCACCCACACCGGCTTGAAGCTACTAGAATGATGCTTAAAGCTAAAATAAAAAAGAGCAAACAGGAATTGAAGGTTAACATTTTCATTCAAAGCAGTTGGAAATTTCACTGTAGGAGCTGCTGCGAAACTTATGGAAGATAAAACCCACACCGACAGAGATTAACAGACTCATTCAGCATTCAGGTGGAAAAGAAACCGTTTGAACTCAGTGACAGTGACATACACCCCCCCCCCCCACCCACACCCACACCACCGCTGCCACCAAGTCTAGCACTTCTTGCTACCAAACTGTACAACAAAAAGAACCTGCAAAATACAAAGGAAGAAAACTATTTTGGATATTTTTATATTATAATGTCCCTAACCCTAACCCTGGCTATGGTAATACCTCCATACACCTAACCATTCATTCTTATCATATCGCACTAACCAGTAGAGATCAGAGGGTGTGTGTGTGTGTGTGTGTGTGTGTGTGTAAATTACAATTAACAGACTTTCTTTTACATGGTTCAAGGTTTAAAAATTATTTGAAACCAAAAAGTAGAAAAAAAATATATAGAATCAGGATATTTATAGAATTGCGATACTTAGCAATTCGCAATACAGATTGAATCAGCACCTCAGTATCATGATAATATCGTATCGGGTGGTCCCTGATGATTCCCATCCCCACTAATGAGAACCTCTGGGCAATCTAAATCCGAGCTTGAGTGCGTCGATATTATTATTATTCAACCACAGTGAATGCATAGTTGATCCACCACTGTTGGCAACACACCCATTTGGATCATGTAATGGATCAGATGCATCAAAACTTTCATATATTTTGTTTTATATACCAATCCCCCTAAAGGTTGCCAATACACCCGTAATACGCTAGATTTAAGTTCGAAAGGTGTTCAGTAAAAGTCCTGTGGTCGTTCGGAACACGTCAGTTACGTCTACATATGTCAATATACGTTGGCAATAAGTTACTAATAAGTTCTGTATACATACAAAAATGGAATAACATTGATAGTTCAGCGTATGCCAGCGTTTACAGAAATTAGATGTAGAAATACGTCGGCATAAGTTCGTTAATATGTGACAGGGGTATATCTAGTGTCAAACTCTCGCACCTTGTTGTTGTTGTGCAGAATCACATGAAACTTGACAGACTTGTTCTTGTACTCAGTAGCTAGAATTCCATGGAGGCTGATTTTGGATTTTCAAACCGGAAACAGAATTATGTTGTTGAAAAATTCAAAGTCAAACTGCTCCACGATGTGTGGACAGAAACGAACAAAATTTGGCAACATTATACTACGCGACAAGCCAACAATTCTGCGAGGTCAGGCTTTCACTTTTAAACCTGGATGTAGAATCATGATGTCACAGTCACAAGCACTACTCCGCCGTTATTACTGACCACAATTTAGATTTTCAAACCAAAAACTGAATTTTTGGCATTACCAGCTAGGTAGTCGGATCCGAGTGCATCAGAGATTCATCTCTGGTGTGTAGCTCACTTGAGCTTGATAAATCTTTAAATATGGAAATCGGTATCGGACTTTAAAATCCTAGCTCGGCCAGGCTCTAACTCAAACATTAAACCAACACTCTACCATCACACCAGCTCCACGCTGGATAGGCAGCTGCTTTTCATTACCCACTTAACAAATTCCACCTGAGCCTCAAAGACGTGAACACACTTATTCTGGTGAGATGGAAATGGGAATACTTACTCCAAAATGGTGCTGTGATGGAGGTAGATCATGTGACCTTCACATTACAGAATGCTGGATGCTGTCTATATCTGTTTTTAATAGAATCATGAGAGTCTTTTGAATTATTTATACACTTCGAAAGTGTCCTTGGTCTCTTGCTTTTCAGATTATGAAGGGGGGAGAAAACGATCACTCGGAGCACACAGTTCAAATGAGTCCCAGCACAACCTACAAAGCCCAGCTTTTATTCCTGTGCCACTGGGTGCGGAGATTCCCCTCTTGTCCTGAAAACTATTCCTGAGAACAGAGAACTAAGAAACCGTAGCTCTGTATTATGCTCTCTCTCACTTTTGCTACCACACTCACACTCACACACACACACACACACACACACACTCTTTATCCCTCCTGGCCTAAATGAAGTCTTGACAGCAGATCCGTCTGGCATCTGGATAAGAGAAAAGAGCTGAGTGATGCAAGGATCAAAGACGTGTGTCGACCCACATTCCCCGGGCCACAGAGAGACAGACGAGCTCCGCTCTGGAGACGTTTCTTTGTAATGAAAACAGAACTGTACGACTCGTTTTGACAGTCAACCGCAGGACATAAAAACAGAGGCGTCGAAAAACCTGACTAATGAATGAACTGCAGCAGAAGCCATTATCATCGTGACATTTTCAGAAACTTTATACGGCATTCATCTGAGCTCAGAGGTCAGGATTATGTCATTTAGAGAAACATCACAGACGCCTCGAAGTTAGCATCTGAGTTAAGCTACATGCTAGCTAGCTAATCTTGTTTTCTGTTTACTTGTCCAACTTGAGGTTGTGGAGACCGTCCTATGCTGGAATGTTCTGCACATGGGCCTGATCTCCAGCCATAAACAATCCTGAATACAGCGTCCATGCTATATTCTGCAGTGCATGTCTATAATCATAACAGTATGTGGGCTGTATTTCAGCCTGCAGCAGCGCCGTGCCCTCTGGCATCACTTCAAATTCTATCTCTGTGAACGGTTTAAGTTCTGAGAAGTACGAAGAACTTAATGAATGTGATCGTATAACAGTGCGAAGGTATGGTTACGATGCACGATGGGTAGAAATGAATGTCACATGCACTGCATTTGTGGTAAAAATTGGTTTCCGAGAGAGGTCCTAGAGGTGTCATTCACTTACTTGCTGAAGGCAAGACTGAAGGTCAACACCACTTTAACTACACTAAAGCAGTAGTGGGTGGTGCGGGTGGAAAACACTGCAGTATCGTTTTAAGTGATCATGTTGTCTGTAGGTGTGACTCTTAACAGTCGACTATTTGATGATTTGATTTAAGGAGCCATTAAACCGTGATGGTAATGTCTGGTACAGAGTAGCTGTTTCCATAAAAGAGAAAACCATTAAAAAAGGGAAAGAGGTGATCGTACACAATCAGACCAGATCTTTACACAATCAGACTTGAACCAAGAAAAGACAGGAGATAAGACGAAAACCAAAACAAACGTACATGGTATGTGGATAAACCCGGACCGATGTGGAAGCAACAGGGAGAAACGCAGTACACAGCTATGAGGGTGGGCTAAAAATTCATAGGCTGATAATGATATAATGGTTGAATGTGACGAAATGTTGTTCATTTTTTAACACAGTCTCCTATTTATTTATATTATACAACTGAACTTGAACCTCTTCATCTGTTGAACTCATCACTGCTGCTCTGCTTGGATAAGCTGATTGGTGTCATTGCTCCAAACACACAAACTAGGCTATGACGACACGGAATACAGTTAAAGGATCCATCTCCCGTCTCTGTTTCTTTGTCATTTGTTAGTCATTATAAACTCTGAAAACGATTTATTGGTGAGTAGCTCCCAACAGTCATAATATCAACATGACGATTTTTTTCCGAATGGGTCGTAGCTACAGTGCTACATATTTTCCCCATTTCTGAATGCGAGTGTGCGTACCTCGTAACTCGTGTACATTGGTGAACAGACCAGGACCAAATTAATACGCAATACACTGTTAGGTACATAAATGTTCTTCACTTAGCTGGCTAATCCCCCAGCTGCCGCACGGGTCCGTCGGTGTACTGTACAGTAGTGTGTGTGTGTGTGTATAGAAACGGGATCGATCATGAGTAACTTTGACAAAGGAATTGCCCCCTACTCTTTTGAGCCAGCTTTTCGGGTTCTGGTCCAGGAAGATGCTGCTGCAGGAAAGTGTCATGATAGTGAGCCTGAGGAAGATACAGACCATTCAAGCCAGCTTGATATCCGGCTGCAAAATACCACGTACCACACACAAGTCATCCAACCTACCTTTCTCTTTTCTCTTAAAAAATCCGCTGATCTTTTCGGCACTTGAACGCACTGCTGGAGTGTTTAAACCAAAATACTGTTGGAACAGCATCTTCCTTGAGTTTAATTTCATTTTATCCCCATTAATACAGCAGTCAGGTCCTAAACGAATGCATCTTGAACAAAATGTTCACTGTACACAACATGATTTGGCTGGAACCAACTTCAGTCCATTCTCGCTTCAACCACTCATCCTAACAATAACTGAAATAACAAACATTTTTATTCCTTCCTGAATGGTTTGAACAACCAAAACCCAAACAGTGAGGCATTGCCGGTCCTTTATTATCCAACTCTACCCTGCGTGTTGCACAATGGATTATGTGACGCAAACTTTCTCGTAGGATCTCGTGCTTTTCGTAGAAGACGAGAGCTGATTGAGGGCAATAAAATCCTGGTTTATTTTCTTGGTAAAAATAATATGACCAATAATTACTCCTCACTGCAATCTTTAACTACTTATGTTTATATAAATGGGATTACTCTGTAAACATTGCGTTCTCCTTTAACATCAACATGAAACATACTGTTTGTTTATTATAATAACTGGAACTGAGCGTTTTGTTAGAACTTGCAATCATAAGGTCGGACACACCGGAGCCACCCACTTCCGTCTATTATGGAAAACATAAATCCTGAATCCATAAGGCAGCATTAGTAAGTGACAGCTTATCAATAAAGGCTCATTAATGATTTAAACGGTTCTCTCTTGCTCTCTGAGAAGATTTAATGGCGAGCACTTTGCATTAAAGCTCCCTTAACTAACATTACATCCTGCATTCATCCCCTTTAACAAACCATCAACTTCAGCCCTAATGTACAATAAGTAATATTATCAAAGTGAGTTAAGACGGATTCACTGAGGTTTGCTTGGATGATAATGAAATCCCCAGAAACACTGTTTATTTATTCCACAGTTGAACAGAAGTCTGAATAAATTATCTAAAATTAAACTACAGCATGCTTCGAGTTGGAGATGAGTTGCAGAACTCGACTGGAACTTGCTTTTCAAATTCACTTCATTCAGCCACTAAATAAATACAAACATATGAAACCGTCATACTTAAAATATCGTTCGTATTCCAAACACATCTCCAAAAATATACAGCAGGGTGGAAACATCTTCAGTACATGCAACTGAAGAACTGCTGCAGGGATGCCTTCAAAGAAATCATGAAATTAAAGGTTTCTACATTTTAGAAAATAAAATAAACAGCAGTAAACAAAAATAAATGAAATAACATGAATACTTGGTGCTGCGACGGTACAGTGGGTACAGCTGTGTTATGATAAGATGTAAGTGTTGGAGTGTTTTCCAAAACCACACCCAGTTCTCTAATTTTGACTTTTACACTTGCTTTGTATACACTGCCAGGCCAAAAAAATAAAAAATAAAACTCTCACACGAATATGTTGTTGATCCGCCTTTAGCCTTGTTTACAGCACGTAATCGTCATGCCATTGTTTCAACAAACTTCAGCAACATAACATTTATTTCCATCCAGCGCTGGGTTTGTTTCTCACCGACGTCTTGAATTGATGAGAGAGAAACTGAACCACTCCATAAAGTCTTCTCCAGCACATCCCCAAAACTTTCAATAGGGTTAAGGTCAGGACTCTGGGGTGTCAATACATATGTGTGAAAATGATTCCTCGTGCTCCCTGATCCACTCGCTCATTATTTGAGTCCCAGTTTTATATCCGTACCATCAGGGAAGAAAAAGTGCATTGATGTGATAACCTGCTCATTCACTACATTCAACTCATCAGCCGACTTCGTTTTATTGCCACATTAATGTTGCTGAGCCTCGACCTGACCACCTGGAGCAACAATGCCATGGAGATCACATGCTGTGGTCAAGGCTAAATGCTCTCCATGAAAATATTAGAGGGTGCAACTTTTTTTTGGCCGGGCGGAGTATTTGTAGCAAAACCCAGCAGCAATTATTTATTCATTTATTCACTCATTGATTGTGTTGGAGAACTAAAGCAGAAGTCAGAAAAATAACTTTTTGCACAGTACTGTATAATAAACCTAAGACTTGAGACCCTTCTCCCTACAGCTTTCACCATGTATTGTCATCTAATCTGCAGAACACATGACCATGAAAAAACACACACACACACACACACACACACACACATGCACGCAGAGCCATATGAGAGAAAAGGTGTTCTAAATCCGTGAATAACGAGACACCCTTCACTCTGGTTAGTACAAAGCATTTTTCTATTTTTTGTGTGTGTATGTGTGTGTGTGCGTGTGTGTGTGTGTGTGTGCGTGTGTGTGTGTGTACTCTCCTACACACAAAGAACCAGGGATCTTTGTGTAGAGGCAGAGCATCTGACAGATCCCAGTGATATTCTTTAGCATCTCTTCTCTCCTGTGTCATCTACTGTGTGTGCATGTGTGTGTGTGCATGTGTGTGTGTGTCATGCAGGAGATCATAAGAGCCCCGATGATGAGAGGTTCGGCTCCAGCTGACTGGATGAGATTCATAAGACTGAGCAAAGCTGGAGCCTTCACGCACACACACACACACACACACACACACACACACACACACACCCACACAGCTTCAACTTCTCCCCATGATGAGTTATAAAGTTAGACCTTCAGCCTCTTCTGCTGTCAGTGAGGCGACCTGCTGACATTTCTACGCTCATATTTACTTCCTATTTTCTACAGCACGTATTCTGATGCTCAGAGACGCACACTGGTAAACTATTAGCCTCCAGCTGCTTGAATTCAGCCAGATTTAAGTTCGTACACAGAACGCATCAGACACTTCCTTGAAATGTGACCTTATGCAACGGATGCATGCTGCGCGGCTGCGAGTGCACCATGTACGGTGTTCCAATTTCAGTTTTGTGGCATGAGTGTGGGTTTTTAGTCACGACCACAACAGAGAACAAGGTTCACGCTGTACTTCGCTCTTCATCTAAACAGTGCATGAGCTACTGCAGTGAGGTGTCAGTTATAATGGGAACGTCTTCAACCTCTGGCTGTGGTGTGTATGTTTGTGTGTGTGTGAGAGGAAAGTCACAGCATGGTAAGGGCACATCAAAGTCAACCCGAAAATTATTTGTTGGCAGAGTGCATTTCTTATACACTTTATCCCCTTTCGCAGCATATTTTAACGTGTTGTCGATGATCAGGAAAGCTTTGTGTGTGTACGTCAGTTCACACCTCCACTGACCGTCTTTATACGTGCCTCGCACGACCACCTGTGATCTCACTTCCCTGCTTTTTATTCAGAGAAACATGTTATCATTTCCATTTGCAAAGTGCACTGCTGTCTTTAACCACTGATAAGGATCAACGCGCGTCCTGGGTCTTTTAGCCGCTATCACACGGGGCTGTCCAGCAGAAAATATCAACACACAAAACGCTCCATTAGGAAATATTCCAAATAAACACCATCATTAAATAAACTAATGATAGATAGTATATAAAATATACAGCCAAGAGAACTGAAATCAGAATCCGAATCAGAATACTTTATTGATTCCTGAGGAAACTGTGTATAAATATAAACTTGTATTAGATTTCGTTTAATTTTATCTCCATTGTTAGAATAATGACAGACTCCGGTTCGTGTGTGGTTAGTAATGTGATTAAAATCTAAAGCCCACAGCTGCAACTCAACCCTGAAATGTCACAGAAGACGTAGCGTTGCCAGTTTATAAATAAAATCAAGTGATGGTACAAGTAGACTCGGTAATGTTGGACATTGCATCATGAGTTCATTGAAGCATGTACTGCTTCTATATCTGGGGCAGGGGCATTCGGAACTCCCCAGGCTATTCCTGGCGGTTTCCGCTACTCCCTCTGCTATTTCAGCAGTTTCCGCGATTGCCCAGGATCTCCTGAGTGGCATTGTATTGCTTCGTGGGATCAATGTTGTTTACGAATTGAAAAAAATCAGTTTAGTATTAAACTACCTCAAACAACATGAGTGCTTTTTACCCATCAGCCGGTTACGGGGTATTGTTGTTGGCTTGGCGGCCGGGTGGGCAGCAATAACAAAAACTTTGTCCGGGCCATTGCTCGGCTCATGAACATGCCAGCTTTCTGAACTTTTGCACTGGCACTCCCTATGACCTAAACCTGTGCATCAGGTGGCTAATTTGCATATGTGACCTTTGACCTTGACACAGTGACCTTGAACATATAAAGTTCGTCTGGGCCATTACTCAGCTCATATGCATGATAGCATTCTGAACTTTTGCATTGGCACTCCCTATGACCTAAACCTCTGTGTAGGGTGGCTAATAAAATGTGGATTGTAAGTTCAGAAAGTTTGGCAAGGCAATGATTTTTTTTGTCTTGAACTCTGTAGGGGGCAAGTTGGTACTGACGATGATGACAAGGATGCTTGTGTTTGAAGAAGATATTGTTCAAGCTGTGCCGTCTCCTAGTGCATATGGCGGAACTGAATGCGCTTGCTTGAAGCTTGTATTTAATGCAAATCTTGACGTGATCAGCAGTAACACGGAAGTTCAACTTTCACCACACAACTGTTTTTTGTTGAATCTTATTTTCCACTTCTCTGTTCAATTCTTTTCACAGTTTGCAATAAATGTTAGCAAATTAAAGTTTAGTCTGTATCTATTAATGTTATTTAATAATTACATTTTGTACTTGGGACACTTTTTTCATGCAGACAAGTGATGTACCAAAGTTCCCTACATGGTGTACCAACTTACCCACCCATGGGGCATAATGGTACACATTAGCTGAAATAAAAAAACATCATTTGCTTCTCAGAAATTATTCTCTTGATCTCAATTTCTATTGAGCATGTGATAATGCATAGCGAGGGTCATCGTTATCCCAGTCTCTGCTGGATCAGAGCGTTGATGTTTTTCCTGCTGTTTAAATGTAAGTAATTATTTAAAACACAGCTTACTGCCATGCTAGGAAAAGGTTCGGACTTCTTAGTACCAGTGAAGGGAAACAGGACTCGATACAAATCCAGGCTTCAGTTTGTGACAGAAACACACATGGGTGTGAAGAGCAGGTGTTCACAAACTTAACCATACTGTATATAACTAGTGTTTGCTGAAGTTGAAGCGAGTAATAGTTTTACTGTACACTTCATAGGAACATAAGAAAAGCAAACTAAAACAGGATCCCTATGGTTTATTGTTCCAGTTTTATTTCGGTAATGGTCACACACACACACACACACACAGACACCATCACGACACCTTTTCAAACTCAAGGTTTTAAAAAAAATAGCTTTTTTACATTGAAAAATACAAAGGTACAAAAATACCCCACAGCATGTTATTGGACCCCATTTTGTTACATTTCTAGGATTTCAGTAACCGTGAGAGCTGTTAGGAAGAGATTTTGTTTGCCGTTCTGATTCAAGCATTATCCCAAGTTTGTGAGGTGGATAATGTTTATTATTATTATTCATTAGAGAGATTCTCTCATTTCTGATTGGTGGAAAGCCATCAATTATTGCATCGTTGTCGTCTGATAAGTTGAATGATTACTTCATTGCATTGTTCCTCCTCACAGATACCATAAGACAGATCGGCTACGCTTCGTGGCACACTGCCCAAGTACTGCGGCCTTGAGCTGTAAGCTCTACTTTATTTTCTCAGTATTGATGATGTTGTAAGCATAGAGACAGAGAACTAAAACAGAACAAATATTGAAAATTAAATGTTGTTTACAGCTCAGGGCCACAATGTTTCCGATATGGCAAAGCCGTCTGCCGCGGGGTGTAGCCCATCTATCTTATGATATCGATGGTTCTCCTCGTCCCCTTATTTCAGTGAGAAAACAATTGCTGTTTTCAACACATCCTGATCATCACAAAAAGCTGATAAAGTTGTGTTTGGTGAAAAGTCTTAAAAATAAAAAATATGTTCTTATTGTCAAATACTTTATTTCTTTTCTGATGCTAACTATCTAGCAAAGTAGTAGCGTGCCTTCCATATGATGTGGTGAATTATTGGCTCTCGGCGGGAGTTATCTGTGATAAATTCCTCTTATATTATACAATACTTTAGATAAGTTTAGGTGACCTCTGATTACTCTAGTTAGGTCAATATTGTGCGCATGACAAAACCATTAGTGGAGCGGGAGCGGAGCGCAGATGGACGCTGAAGGCAGTTTCTTACCCCAGAAACATGGCAGAGAAAAGAAAGAAAACATATCACTTTAACAACGAATGGGAAGAGGGGTTCTTTTTCACAACTGTGAAAGAAAGCTGCGTGTGTCTCATTTGCGGGGCGGGTGTGGCGACGTCAAAGCGGCACAATGTGGAAAGACACTTCACTACTTGTCATAACAGCTACGATGCTAACTACCCACCGGGAAGCACACTACAGGCACAAAAAGCCCGTGAGCTAAAGGCAGCTTTCGGTAAGCAACAGTTTTTTCACGAGACCGGCTAAAAAGTCACAAAAAGCAACTGAAGCCTCGTTTACAGCTACACATTTTCTCATCAAGAAGAAGAAGCCGTTTTCAGACGGAGAAATTGTTAAAGAAGCAATGATGATAACTGCTAACATTGTACTTAAAGACGAGAAAAATGGAACCGATCTAATCTCCACTCTCTCTAATGTCCAACTGGGGGCATCTACGATGACTAGACGAGCTATATACTATGGGAAACACAAGAAAAACAGAAAAGCATTATTTTTCCTTTTAAAAGTGTGATAATGATGACACCACCTGCTCCATGGGAACGTGACAAACTGTGAGGATCCGTCATTATAATTTCGGCATTAACAACCTGGAATAATGGTTTTTATTCCCAAAATAGCAGACCAATCAGATTGCACTATGTAGTATATGGCTCCGGCCAACTAACTGGTCACACAAGTGTTCGAGCTGAGTTCCATGACTGCCTGGAACTGCACGGGGACATTTCACAATGTGCATCATGTCGTACTTCCTTATTTGATATAGCTACAACATGACATCATGAGACATCATATTCAATGATTTGATCTTATCCACAGTTATCTTGTCTTTAT
>JAQMYF010000007.1:2064757-2091903 GCA_030014195.1 Neosilurus mollespiculum
TCTCCCTCACTCTTTTTCTCCCTCCCTGTCTCTCTCTTCCCCCCTCTCTATCCTTTTCTCTCTTCCCTTTCACTCTGTCCTTCCCCTCTCTCTATCCCTCTCTCTCCCCTTCCCCTCTCTCTCTTCCTGCTCTCTCACTTTTTCTCGCCCTCCTCTCTCCCTCTCTTTCTCTCTCTCTCTCTTTCTCTCTCTCCCTCCCTCACTTTCTTTCCCCTTTCTCTCTCTCTCTCTCTCTCTCTCTTTTACAGTGCATGACTTGCTTTTCTATAACTTACTACAGCTTCACCCACACAGTACTAACACTTTCCAATAAATGTTTCCAATAAATATGAACATATTACCGTATCATCGATTACATCGCAGCAAGAAGGTTCAGGGTTAGTGTATGGCCAGCGAGGGCCTTTCAGTGTGGAGTTTGCATGTTTTTGCTGTGTTTTCATGGTTTTCTCCGGGTACGTTCGTTTCTAAATTCACATTGGGTGACATCCACGAGATGCTAACAGAGTAAAAACTTTTCATTTGAATTGAAGAGGGAATCATCACCCAGATTCTGGATCAAGTTTGGAATTCTGTACAGTGTGTTAATGATGCTGCTGCTGCTGATGATGATGATGATGATGATGGTGTTGCAGCAATAGGTTTACATTTTCTCCATCTCATGCAGTCAGGTGCCAATTCATGGCCCGGAGACGGACACGCCTGGCGTCACCTCTTTCCCTGCCAAGCTGGAACTGCCGACCGTGAGCGAGCCAGCAAGCCTCACAACACACCCGGTGGTTCGGCCGCTTTCACCCAGCGTCAGTCTAGGGGAGGTAGAAGAGGATGAGGGTGCACGTACACACTCTCACTCTCACTCCCCTGCTTCCAGCTCCTGCAGTGCCACCTACACCAACCTAGGTATGTAACAACCACATTAAACTTATACACACATACACCTTTTCAAGGATAATCTATAGGTGCTTCCATAGGTGATCATGTGTCCATAGAGACTATTTGTGGAGGTCCGTCAATGTTAAGAATTATACAGTACCTCTGCCGGTGTGTCTAGAATTTAGATGTAGCTTGCATGATTTTCCCCATAACTAATAATTACCAGGAAGGATTGCGTAGGGGGAGGGAAAATTAAATGTGCAGGAAAGTTATTACTAGAATATTACAGTAGGAGATAGTCATAAATCAAATGTGAGCTCGACTTGTTTTTTAAATGGGATGTCAAAATTGCCCACGGGCCGTAATTTCTATTCAAACAACGAGTTTAAAAAAACAAAAAAGGGAAAGAAAGAAAACCACCACCACCACCGCACAGAAAGCATCTTGTCTCAGACTAACACCAGTGAAAGCACCGCAGTCCACCAGCACGTAAAATACTTTATCACAGTCACATTAAATCACTTTTCAGGACTTTTTAAACATTCAGTTCGATTACTATTGTTTTTGTGTTGATTGCTGGAAGTGTGTTTGAATCATTATCTGAATGAAAGTTTTATCCACGGACCGGGCCTGAACCTCGTGGTAAAGGCGTGCAGGTGTTTTGAGATGAGAGATCCTGGCACTTAGCAGAATTCATGATGCCATCTATCTTCACGATAACCGCCTAATCCTCAGCAACAGAACATCCCCAAAGCACTGATTCTTCACTTCCATATTTTACAGCTGCTTCTCCTCACAGGCACTTCTGTTTGGGAACAAATCTACTGAAAAGATTGATTTTGGTCTTGCAAGCCGTCACCACACATTTGTAATGATCTGTTATTAAACTGGAGTTTTATAGTCGGCTTTAAAACTCGACAGTAACAAAATCAACCAGGCTGTGCAGCCCTAAATCCGTGCTGTATTTTCTCTCCTTCACCATCATTTACATTTACACCATTTGGCCCACGCTTTTATACAGAGCCATTTACATTTGATCTCGTTTATCTAACATGAGCGGTGGACAATTCAGGGCCCTGCTCAACGGCCCAGCAGTGGCAGAAGGGTGATACTGGGGCTTGAATCCACGACCATCAGATCAGTGACCCAGAGCCACTGAACTACCACTGCCCTGGATCATTCCTCATTGTTGGGGTGTACTTATAGTCCGAGATAGCAAGAGAGTGTGTGCATGTGTGGGCGCATGCAAACTGTGCATACCGTATGCACAACGGGTAGCAAAGCTGCTGGCTCCCCCTTGTGTCACAGTGGTGTAACCATGGTGATTTATGCATATATGTAGTGTATATATATATATATATATATATATCTTTACCTCCACGGTATGAACAGTACAGCAGAATCTCTGCTGGTGAACAAATTATACTGTTAAGACGTTATATACCATCATACCGCCCCAACCCTAATTATTATTAATAGTGGTAGTAATTCAATATATTCTTTCTTTGCTGATCGATGAAAAGTTTCCGGCTAATTCTTTATTATTTTACGAATACGGCAAATGGCACCAGTTTTTGAACTTAATAAAGTTTACAGTGAATTTGAGCTGTCAAAATATATATATGAGGGGGGGGGCGACAACACAAAAACTAGTACATGCTAAGACAACCATTTTATTTTCTGTGTAATTATGCTGTTGTAAGCCAGAGAAAGCTAGTGAGCCTGCTCTCGATCTAGCGGTATGCTCCTTCAACAAACCAAACAGGTCTTGTTTGGTGGGGAAGAATGTCAGTATGCCCTTACCATCACGTTTTACTTCCATATTTTGTCTCATATTTTGCCAGAATTTGTGTAGAATTTATCGGAGACTGCATTTGAATAGCGTGTTAAAGCTAGCAGCACAGCTGTATCTCACAGTCTACGATGCGCTTTCATCCAGACACCCTCACTAAGCCTTACCGCACTGAAAATAGCACGACTGTCTACTTTAAAAAAGGTTTTGAATGAATAAAGCTATTATAGAATTGGGGATTTGTATGATATGGAGAATTCTTCAGATAACTCGGTTTTTGGCTTCAGCAGATAATAATTTGCCATATCAGACTTCGCCTTATTCAGTAACTGTTTATAATTCTAAGTGCTTATATAAGCGTAACAGCCATTATCTGATGTGTGCTGATCAACATTAATCTCTTTTGTGTCAGTGTCCTTAAAGGCAGAAAGAGCCAACAGATGTGAATATCAAGCTTTAGCAATTTTTGCACATAAAAACGGGATAATAAGTAATCTGTAGAGCATTTAATCCGTATTTTTTTCTGCTGTATCAGTGGAAGAATATGATTGAATATGATTGATTGGCAGTATTTCCAAAAGGCCTTGTATATGTTGAGTTTGGTTTTATTAGTCCAAAAGGAAATTTAAGAATTTTTTTTTCGATATATTGGTCAGTACATATTGGCCTTGGATTTGAAGGGTCATCATATGATTCTACGGTTTATAAACTGTACTTTCATGAACATGTTTGGTCAAAGACTGACTTCTACCACTGAGGTTAACAGGAGCAGGAATGTGCAGTGCTTCTGGTTCAGAGCTTCTTGAAATACTGAGTGGAAATGAGATCAGTGATCATTCCGTTTTTTTTTTGGAGCTGCTTTTGTGATTCCTTTGTGTGTGTGTGTGTGTGTGTGTGTAATCTGACAGATTATTCGAAGATGTGACCCTCTTCGTAGTAACTGCAGTAAAACTCCAACTTAATAAGATTAGAGTTTATTAGATTAGATTTATTTCAGGGGTATTGAGTGAGTAGCTATGGATTGCTGTTTAATGGTACAGGGCTGATTGATAGATGTTTGTGGAGGACCGGTGGTAGTTTCAGATTCCAAAATTGTGACCAGGTCTCTCTTTGCTTTCCCCAGGTCAGTCCAGAGCCAGTTTGATCCCTACAAAGCACCCCAGACACCTCAAGACCTCTGACGACACTCTCAATTCTGAATCTGATGGTTTCACCTCAGGCGCCAAAGCCACCCCTCCACCACTGCCAAAGAAATCTGTGCCAAGAGCCAATACGGAGCCGTCACTGAGCAGAGAGCCGATGGCCCGCCGGCCCCGGGGTGAAGCCAAGCCGGGTGGTGCCAGCTTGAGCGTGGCAAATCCACTTTATGACCTGGACTCTACCTGGGAGACGGCCAGTCAGAGCTCCTCACTCAGCTCTGATGCCCGCCAGCTAGACGAGTCAGGGGACTCGCTGGAGAGACCAGCGGCTGGTGGACGGAGCCTGTCCCGCTCAGCAAACAGCAGCACAGCCCCAGATCGGGAGAGGCGGGGCTGCCGCAGTACAGAGAGCCTCACAGCCAGTAAGACCCACAGACTTGCTCTTTACAGAGGTCTAGAAAGCTGGGAGGAGGTGGCAGGTCGTATCCGAAATCTTCACGCCGACACGTTGCGCAAACTGGCTACCCGTTGTGAGGATCGCTTCATGGCTGGTCAGAAAGACCTTTTGCGCTTTGGTACAGACAGCTGGTCCCACTTCAGACTGACCACAGGCAAACCCTGCTGCCAGGCGGAAGACGCTGTGTACTACACTGCCTCGTATGCGAAGGACCCGCTCATCAACTACGCTGTTAAGGTAGATCTCATTTTTCATCTTTGAGTTCGAAGTCCTGAAAAGATCCAGCTGAAAGGATTTTTAATGTGTACTTTGTAGACTGACAGTCAATTAGTATTCATGTGGGTGGGTGAAGTGAGCAGGCTTTTGATGAGAGTGGAAGCTGTGTTATTTGCATGAGAAAGCCTTCAGTGGTGAAAGGCATCAAAGACTGTTTATGGGTTTCACTCGTAGATAAACACTTCATTTACACTGAGTCACTTTAAAAGTCCCAATTAAAATTCTCGGTGTCAAACTTTTCTCACACATTCATTCATCAACACAAAAACACCATGGTTGATGGTTCATTAATTAAAAAAAAAAAAACAACAAACATACAAAAACTCTTTGCAGCCTGTTAATATCTGGTTGGTGCTGTTCAGGGGTAAGAGGTCAAAGTTTCTAATGTTTTCACTGGATTTAGTGTAAACTTTTGTGTTGTAAGATAGAATATAAAATTGGTGGTGTGATGTTTTCTGTTTACTGGAAAGTGTATGAAATACAATTGCTTTTTGCTGCAATTGCTTTTTAACTCTTTATTTTTTTTCTCACAGCACATTCTGGGTGATTTCTTCCTCAGTTTCCCTATTGTGCAGTGGTTAAAAAATCCTTCAAAACTCTCCTGGATCAGAATCCGTATCACACCCAAAATTTAATCACTTCTTCGTCAGCTCAAGAACCTCATTTGTTTAAAATTTTGTGGAAATCCCATGTGGAGTTATCATGGTCACAGACACACACACACACACTGACAGACACACAACCACTCTCAACCACTCCACTTGGTGGAGATAGTAAAACTTGCGTTCTATTTGTGAGGGAATAGATAATTCAACTGTACAAGGTGTAATCAAAAGGTTTGTAGACTGTTATGGTGGGGAATGAACAGACCGCGGTCCAGTCATGTATATTGATGTACATGTACGTTGAGTCACTGTACTGCGTAGAATCATGCTGGCAACATCGGGACCTGCGTTACATGCATTTTTGTGACACTGACACATGTGCATTTGATATTATATTATGGAGCAGAGAGCAAACTTGATTTTTTTGTTAAATTCGGGGCAAACTGCAGCGGAAGCCCTTAAAGTACTGCAGCACGCCTATGGGGAATGAAGCGTTAAGCCAGGCGAGGTGTTTTGAGTGGCATTTGTGTCTCAAAAGGGGCAGAGTATTATTTTCCACTATATGCTGCCCCTCTTGAAGCATGAATAGCATTCATAAAACCTCGCCCAGGTAATTACTTTATTGCCATAGGTGTGCTGAAGCATTTCAAGGATCTCTGTTGTCAATCTCAAATGCTTACGCGTCGAACAAATCACAAAAGTGTGTGCCACATAAAACGTATGCAACTCAGGTCCTGATGTTGACAGTGTGATGATCAGAGTCCTGTTGGAATTCTCTCAGGCTGCAATTGTTGACTGTTCCAGTCCAATTTGCTTGTCACAGAGAGGTATTACACACTGTTATTACACTTTGTATTTATGTATTCAAACTAAGCAATGCTTCATCTGTATCCCTCACCACTAATGCGTGACAGTAACTAAAGCTGCCCATATGTTAAAGTGCATCCCTTTATCTCTGTCTGTCCCAGATCTGCAGGTACAAGGTGAGGGAGACCCAACAGCAGTTCTTCCACAGTCTGGCAGTCCGGCAAAGCCTTCCCGTTCACTTCAACATCCAGCAGGACTGTGGACACTTCTTTGCAGATGTGCCTTCCCGCCTTCTGCCCTGGGAGGACGAGGAGCACAGCGATGATGAGAGGGAGGAAAAGAGAGAAGAGGAGAAGAGGAGTGGAGGGGGCAAAGAGTTGCTCTCTGAAGGGAGGAGGCATCCTGAGAAAGGCCATGGGAACATAGCAATACCAGCAGACATGGCGTGCCAAGGCGGGAAGTTGCGCAGCCGAGTGGTGGTGATCACACGTGAGGTCCCATTCCAAACGGTGTCCGATTTTGTGCAAGAGGGTGCAGGAAGGCATTCCCGTAACCCAGAGCTGTATGAGCGCCAGGTGTGCCTGCTGCTGCTTCAGCTGTGTACTGGCTTAGAGCACATGAAGCCCTACCACGTGTCACACTGCGACCTGCACCTAGAGAACCTGCTGCTAGTGCACTGTCAACCCGGCGATCCTTGGAATCTGGAGCTTCCAGAGCCCAACAACAACACCACATCTGCAACCTCTGCCTGTCCGGCTCGCCTCATCATCAGCAACTTCTCTCAGGCCAAGCAGCAGACCACTGTACGGTACACAGAGTGCGACGAGTTTCAGCTAGGCCTTCTAATCTATGAGATGCTTCACCGACCCAATCCTTTGGTGGAGGCATCTGGACTGAAGGAGCAACTGCCACCAATTCCAACGCGTTCCCTATACTCTCAGGGCCTGCAAAGGCTGGCAGGTCTGCTGCTCCACACTGACGAATCAGAGCGCATTGCCGTTGGCGAGGCTCGCGCTTGCCTGCAGTGTCTGCTCTGGGGGCCACGTGATGACCTCTTGCGTGCTGCACCTCTTCCTGTTCAGCGCCACACAGCGCTGCAAAACTGGCTGGACTTAAAGCGTACACTCATGATGATCAAGTTTGCCGAACGTTCGCTGGATGCCGGCCTCAGCGGCGGTGGCGTCAGCCTGGAGGATTGGCTCTGCTGCAAGTACTTGGCTTTTGCCACCACAGACTCCATTGACAGGGTCGTACGTGTTCTACAGCAGCTCTGAGTCCGGATGCTTGGTCCTTGATGTGTTTGGACCTCAGATTTCATATCGCAGGCCGAGTGCCTGCTGGAGTCTGCTGACATGCGCACATTTGTGCTGTATGCTTTTTGTTTCTTGGTTTCATTAATTTTAATTTGAAGAATGTGCAAGGCATGTTTGTGCTCATTAGTTTGTGTCTGTGTTACTTAAATATTGAGTGGTGAAGAATATTAGATCAGTGTATTTGCTTTTGCGAAATGCTTTTTTTTTTTTTTAACCAGCCATGCTGTTAGAAATGATGTTAGAAAAGCAGTGAGTGCTTTTTTTTTTTTTTTTTTTTTTTTTTTTTTTTAAATCAATGTGATATTGTTCGAAGAGTGACACAGTCACAGTTTGGCCTTCATGATAAAATGCTTCCACTGTTTGAGAGAGCGCTGATCTTGCAGCAGCAGCTCGTCTCCTGCGCTTTGACTTGGAACAATTCTAGCTTTTATAGATTTCAGGATTCCTCCGATGGTCTGAGAGCTTTCATACAGTTCTTCTGTCATAGCGGTGTGTTAGTGTTGGATGTAGCGATGTTGGGAGAGGAAAGGATGGACATTTCTAGGTTTTTAAAGCTGTGTGTAAGAACATAAGGAGTTCAGTGAATCACATCTAAGAGGGCTGACCAGGCACTGAGGGCTTGATTATTTCTGCCAGTCGCTCTCAGTCTCCTTCAACTCGGTTCTTACTTCTTTCATGTTCTCCTCTCTGACAGTGTCATCTCCCACTCCTGTACAAGACTAGGTAAAATAGAGCTAGAGAGAAACTATTTAAATTGAAGATGAACTTTATTTCTGTATCACAATCTCGGGGGCGAGGCAGTCAATGCAAATGATTCCAAAGCAGATGGAGTTCGATATTTTTCTAACATCAGAATTTTACCAAAGGATAAGTGAGGGTATTTTTTAAAGATTTGAATGCACGGTTTCATGCATCGGAAGAAATCAGTAAAGTTCTATCTTACTAAAAGTGTCCTTATGCAAACACGGATTAAGCAGCCGAGGTCCTCGGACTGAAAGACGCAGCCGGGGAAAGAGTGGTCCGGTGAATGTGCACTGTGGTTACAGGACGGTCTGCAGCACTCCGATCAAAGTTTGTTTTCTCCCAACCCAGACAGTGAATAGGGTGTAGTTCAGCCCCGGAGAAGAATGGGTTGGAACGGCGTACCTTTTTCTAAGGTAGATCATTTTTGTACCTTTTATGGATTTATGTGCAATCGATGTAAATGATACCTGTTACATATGGAAGCAGTATTTAAATATAATGTGCTATGATGTGCTTGGTATTATGCAGCATTCACTTATACACGTACTTCCTTTTGGCACATACTTATTGACAACGCCTGCCACTCCAGGCCCAGCATATTATTCTAATTTCCACAATGTTCAGAAGCTCTCAGTGTGTTTGTGTGGGATGTTAATTAGAGTGTGCTTATTTAGCAATGATTTGCCAGGTAGTGCACATACTTTTATTACGGTGTTGTGTGTTTGAATGTGAGGTTTTTTTTTTTTTTTGGTTTTTTTTTTTGTGTGTGTGTGTGTGTGCACACTTAATTTGAATGGGAAGGGACTGTGGAGATGAGAATGTGAAGCTCTGAAATCAGCAGCAGAATTGTGAATTGCTAGAATTCCTGATTTTTTTAATATATATTTTTTTTCAACCAGGATAAGAGCGGTGATGTGAATTAACCGGCTCTACAGCAGTGTTTCTCAACCTCTGGGTACTCAGACCTCTTGTGGTCCATGGCATAACCACAGGACGCCTGTGTTAGGGGTGCACACTGGAGGTGCGATAGAAAAGCGACTGACGTGAATGGCAATTCACGGTTGTTGCTTGTCATTCCCAAATTTGTCTCGCGACATTTGCGGCGTCACATTTTGGTCGCCTCGTTTGTCAACTCATCGCAAAAATTTCAAGCATTTGAAATTTCCGCAAATGTCACAAATCAAGGCTCTAATGTGAAGTAGTCTCAAACTCTTCTCAAACAGACCGCACATGTCGTGAGAAGTTCGCAAAGTTGTCGTTTTGCTTGCAAACTTATTTGTTTTTCATTTGCAAGGAAATGCAACAAGTTGGATACTTCCATGGGGAAAGTTTGAGAAAACTTTGAGACTTGCTGGCATCCCCCATATTCTGTATATTTTGTCATCATTCATATTTTATTCACATATTGCTCTCGCAAGTAACACGGGGAAAAAAAGCGAATGGCTTGAGAACAAAACGCGACTGATTTACGACAGAAGATTCAGGTTTTTTGCCAAACATCCGCAAATTACTCGCAAATCAGACTTTCTTGCAACTTTTAAAAAAAATTTTATTTAGATTTTTCATTTTTTTATACTGTATTAAACCCCTGCGATGGCCTGGCGAGCTGTTCAGGGTGTACTCTGCCCTCGCCCAGAGTCGCCAGCCTCCCCGCGACCCTAATTAGGATTAAGCGGTTCAGAAAATTAATGAATGAATGAATGAATTAATCCCACAAGGGAAATTATTGCCTCTGCATTTAACCCATGCAAAGTAAACACACACACACACAAACATTGAACACACACACACACACACACTTGGAGCAGTGGCTGCCACATATCCAGAAAGCAGTTGGGGGGTAGGTGCCTTGCTCAAGGTGGGGAAGGGAAGGTGAACTCACTCCCCCTGCCGGCACCCATTTTTCCTGCTGGTCCGGGAATCAAACCAGCGTCTTTTAGGTCCCAAACCCGTTTCTCTAACCATTAGGTCACGGCTATCACGTTCACTCAATATATGTATTTAAGCGACTTTCAAAATTTGCAAAAAAAAATCACAAAAGAATCAATTTGCGTCTGTTGCTTTTCTATCGCACCTCTAGTGTAATCACCCCCCCACCCCACCCCCATTGTTCCTTAAAATATTTAAAATATGTAATTATTTCCATTCTTTTCTGAAATATCTGATGTCATGTATCTAGTATTTAAATACATTTTTCAGGCATGTTACATTTCTGAAAAATATTTTTTTTATAGCACCACCGTACATCACTGAGCCTTGTCCTCGGCATAAAGTATGATGTACACACCAAATTTGGTAGGCATGAGGGCAAATCCCATTAGCAACGGCCAGCAGGAAGTAAGATATTTTGGATTTCATGCTGATCTTGCAGACATGATGTCAATGTTTCCGATGTTAAATTGCACTGGGAGATTTGAAATTTTGCACAGCACTGAAATGGTGACGTGATAAATTCATCCGTCTTGCCATGCAAACAGGAAGTGCCTCTTAACTTCTCCATGCATTGCTTGATACACCTCAGAGCTCACAGGTTATTGGTTATGACAGTAATGATGATATCCACAAGCCCAGCCTTGGTACTGTGCCATGATCTGGCCACAGAAAGAATGGTTTTTCACCCATCTTGATTTGTGCGTTTACTGGATTGTTCATGAGGACTCATGTCAGGTTTGGTGCACATGATGTCAAGTTGTTGTTGACTTTAATTTGCAATGGGAATTGTAATGTCTTCTCATGTTATGAAATGCCAAAACGATAGATTTACACCTTTTTTTTCTTCAGACTCAGCCATGAAGCCTCAGACTCATAAAATTTGACACACACACACATCAGTGACTATAAGGATTACTCCGGGACAGAGCCTTAGCCCCAGGCATGGATCCGGGGACCCTATAGCACCCCCATATGTCCTTGTATCTAAGGCCAAGCATATAGTTGCACCAAATTTGGTAGCCATGTGCGTCTTCCTAAAAAGAACAAATGTGTAACCTACATTGAATTATTGTATTGCAGGTATCGTAGATATCCACATGCCCAAAATGACACTCCGATGTGATGCCAACATCTGGCGGCAGTAGCTTATTCACTCCTCTCAACTTTTTCAAAAATAAAAACAACCTCCTTTATTTGTCCCTGTGTTAACATGATGATGACACCCGAGGTGTGAGCTCAGGCTGTGTAAAACTAACAGGCTCGTTCCAGAAAGTTTGAATTTGTCAACATTGCAGAAATACTCCAGAGTGATAATCAAGCCAAGTGTAACGTCAGGCTTTGTTTACCATTGTTGAGTATTGTAATGTGGAATGCTAGCGTCAGTGTTTAAAAATGCCACTGTTCATGCTAAAGCAAAGTGAAGAGCAGGCAGCGTATCTGATCTAAATCTGACCTGAAAATGGATTTCATTTGGTTAGATGTCGTGTGAACTACTTATGAGATATGATCAAAAAGTTCTAGGGCAGTTACATTCGGCAGACGCTCTTCTCCAGAGCTTGGGGCAGGGCTGTTCCTGTAGTGAATTAGCAGAGCACTGTACTATCATGCGCATACAACAGGAGTGAGCAATAACCATTATGAGTCATAATGCTGGATGACATCATGCTTTGTGGCATTAGTATGTGCGCATTTGTGATTTTACGATGGATGAACGAGCAAACAAGTTATCTGTCAAACTACTGAAAAAGGCAGCAGCTCAAACAAAAATGCATTCTTTTCCTCGTGAAGGAAAAACAAATAATTTTCGAGCAAAACGACAACTTTGCAGCAAAATTTCAAACGTTTCAGATTTTTTGCAATGAGTTCACGAACCATGTGACCAAAATGCGATGCTGCAAATATCGCGCGACGAATTTGAGAATTTTGACAATGAAAAACTAAAGCCACGAATTGCGATTCACATCCGTCGATTTTTCTATCGTGCCTCTAGTGTGATCGCCCCCTGAATTCATCATATTGTGGAATAGTGTGAAAAAATGTTTTTTAAATCTAACAAGCTGCTGATCCACTCTGATCTGTGTGGCAAAGAAAACGCTGAGTGTCTGTCTGAGTTGTCCTTCAGGTGTGTTACTGTCAGTTGCTGTTGGTGAGGAAATAAAGGACAGAGAGTTTGCTCATGTTGCTCTTTTCTATTAGCAGGCGTCCCAACGCCGCCGTGACGGGAATAGTTCTAAGACCTTATTCAGCAGGATTATGTGTGGGTGTGGATGTGTGTGTGATTTTTAGAAGACTCCAGTTTGCTGCTGAGCTGATTGATTGATGTACTGGGGAATGTTGACGGACTGCACTGGTGGCTGTCCTTCCATCCTAGAGTGTTTTCCGTTTTTATATAATAGTTTTATGTCATAGTGTCAGTATGGTACACACACCACAACTCTGTGTTCCAGTCTCAATATTCTGCCTTGGCTCTTTTATTCATGCTGTTTATTTGTTTAGGTTTCTTCCTTTTTTTTTACAATGACACACACTACCCAGTCCATTTGCTCATGTCCGTAGCAGTGATGGAGCCGTCACCACTTCATGCACTGTCACGCTGCACAATGTTCTGTTCCTTTATGCTTTTTCCTTTCAGTATATTTTCTGGTTACTTACCAATGTACTTTAATGGCCAATGAATATACAGTATAAAAGAGCTCTACTGGCGTTCTATATGTATGTATGTATGTATATCTCATGGTGGCATACAGCCATTCCTTGTTGTCTGACGTAATATTACCAGTAGTAATAAAATAATGAAAATATGTTTTTATATTGTGTATGAGTGTCTTTATAAAAATGGACATTGAAACACCCCCTTCTCTCTCTATGTGTGTGTGTAATCTCTAACACACTCTTCCAGGTTACCTCAGCGCTTTTCTGATCCTCTTCTAATAACATAAGTGCCATGCATGTGTATCTGCAGGTTAGGTTCATGTGTGCGCAGAGCTCTCCCCAGAACTATTCTCCTGTGTGTCTAACAACTCCAGTCAAATTTCCTTTGTTACATAGTTATACGTACCTGGGTACTTTGTCCATTCATTCATTTTCTGAATCGTTTAATCCTAATTAGGGTCATGGGGAGGCTGGCGCCCATCTCAGCCGACTCTGGGCGAGGGCAGTGTACACTCCGGACAGCTCGTGGGTACTTTGTACCGGAAACTAATGTTAAGAATTGAAAGTGAAGGTGCAGTAACACAAAGAAATATCCTGTATAACATAGACAACGGGTTGATGAGTCAAAATAAATCTCTAATCAACCTTCAAAAGAATAGCGCAAACCTCCACCAAGCCCAGCGATGTCCCCCCATATGAACCAAAATGTCATTGTTCTATTTCACAATGTTAAAGAATCCTTTAAAAATATTCCTGAATCCAGATATTTATCGGGGTCATCTCAAAAATCCCATGGAGTCTTCCATGTCCAAAGCCCCAGCTCTGGTAACAAAGTTTTATGTAATTCTGCTGACAATCAAACACACAAACTGAGGGTAAAACATGACTTCCTTGGTAGAAGTAATAAAATAAATGTAATATATGTGTGTGTGTGTGTGTATATATATATATATATATATTATATACAGTAGTAGCAGCACTTTTTGCATGGTGTTGAGTATCAGAGCAACGAAATGCGCATATTTAAGCCAGATGAACTGTACATGACCATGTAATACACAGTAATAAAAGAAAAAATAAGTCGGGATTTTTACACCCGAGCTCACTGGCTCATCAGAGCCGGAGTTTATCCCTGGTTTCCGTAGCATGAAGCAACTAGGAGTTGAAATCCGCCTGCATGGGACACTAGTCCATGATTTTTTTTATTTATGAGGCTTTTTTTAAAAAACACGTCCACAAACACATGCTGCCTTCCTCATGCTTCACAGTTGGGATGTTTCCTTCAGAATAAAAGTCCCACCATTTATTGTGTCGTGAGGCAGATGCATAGGGATCGCTATCGTGCTTGTAATTCTGAAATGCTCCCCAACCAGACAATTTACACCATACTCTTGTGCGCCTCTTTTTTTTTTTTTTTTGGTCTGTAAGATGAAGTTTTTGGGTTTTTTTGATGGGGGGATTCTCCACATGGAGCTTTTCCATTGTGAAAACGTTCCTGTGTCTGTGTATTTATTTTTCTGAAACTTTCACCCTCTCTTCAGAACATAATGCCATTGTGCACCTTCTATTTTACTCGTGTGTTATTGAAATTGTTGGGCGTTTCCCAGAGCAAAACATAGTCTTTCCAATGCTTGTGTAAATAAGCAGTGCAGGCAGCACACGTCTTCCCTGGAAGACTCACATCTCCGTTTCAGTTATAGCACTGAGCATTATGCTCACGCAGTTAAATTCTTCCCATCTGGGTTCACCAGCAAACATCTGGCTCATTATTTTTATGTCTGTCCTGTAGTAGATGCTTCTTTCTTGTGTGAAAGTCTTACAAGAGATAATAATGTATCACTCTCTTAATGGTATGTATATAGTTTGGTACCAAATGTCTTCAACTCTTTAACCAGTTCCTTTGTTGATGCTGTTTTGGGGTTCAATGAAACCCTTCGGTAAGTGTCCTTCCACATGTCCTTGGGAGTTCATTCATAGCTCTTTCCTGAACATCATCCTGTTTGCGTGGAACAAGGTTATTTATATTTACATTCAGTTATTGGTTCAGAAGTTTGTGACTCTGTGCCAGGGCGAGGTACACCCTAAGCAGCTCACCTGCCACACACACAACCATTCACACTCGCACGTCGGAGCAATTTGGAAAAGTCAGCCTAATGCGCATGTCTTTGGTTTGTAAGAGGAAACTGCAGTACCTGGAGGAAACCCACACAAGCACAGGGAGAACATGCAAACTCCACACAGATACACCAAAGCCTGGGACTTGCTGGTATCCACCATATTCCGTGTATTCTGCCGGCATTTGTATTTTATTCGCATTTTGTTTGCACTAATAAAAAAGCAAATGGTTTGAGAACAAAATGCAAACAAAACGCGACTGATTTACGACAGGAGATTCACTTTTTTCTGCCAAACATCCGCAAACCAATCACAAATTACTTGCAAATCAATGACCTCCTCACGACTTTCGCACAATATATGTATTTAAGTCACAAAATATTTGTTTGCATGTGGAGTCACAAGATATGTTGAAACGAGTTTCAAAATTCACCAAAAATTTTATTCGCATCAGTCACTATTCTATTGCACCTCTAGTGTGATCACCCCCTAAGTATTCTCAGGACTAGGTTACATTTAATTATTTATGTCCATCTTATATATTTATATTAAAATATTATTTAAATATATTAATAAATATTCTATAGCAGGATAATGTTGTATCAGTTGAGCCCTATGGTAATGCTGCCACCTGATTGGCTGATAAAATGTCTGTATAAATGAGCTGTTGTACAAGCGTTCCTAATAAAGTGGATTATCGGACACTGCTTGTGCAGCTGATGATGTACTTTTATCCAAAACATCCTGGGCTGGTATTGGTGTCCGTCTCTGTCTGCGTGTGTGTTGTGTGTTTTGGAAACCAGGTGATGAAAGGCTTAGTGTGTGACTCAGTAGGTATAATCTGCGTGGCTCTTCACAACAGACTGACCACTGCACAGCAACAGAGACACACAAGGAGTCGAAAGCACAAAACAATACTGCAGGTCAGTGTGTTCACTCTACAAGGGCTGTGTGTGTGTGTGTGTGTGAAGGTGGGTATTACTCTTCGTGCGCTGTATTGTAATGTATAATCTTGCATTGTGTAATTTATTATTTTTGAGTTTTGCTTAAATATGACGTCCATCAACAAGGGTCTGTGTTGTACTGTATATCTGTTATAGTATACAACATATAGATAAAGGTGGCACTTCGATAGATATCTCTCCTGATGAACTGTCTGAGGCTGGTGTTATAAGAGTAGCGCAGCTCCTTTGGAGAGAAAATAAAAGAAGTTTCCCCTGCGCTTAGCGAATTCGCTCTGAAGTGGGAGATATGAAGATTAACAGAGTTTTCTTTTCACTGCCTTTTACTCGCTGATTTCCGGATTCATTTGCATCACCAGTCATTTTAGTTTAATTATCCGTTAAACCAGTTCATGTTCCGTGTTGTGCACTCACAGCAAGAATGACCCGGGCTTGTCAAGGGTGTTTTCGTGTACACTTTGCATGTTCAAAATGTGCTAGTGTGGGTTTCCTCTGGGTACTTTGGTTTTCTCCCACAGTCCAAAGACATGCTGTTTCAAATTGCTTGGTTGAGACAGGCTCCAGCCTCTGGTTGACCCACATAGGATTAAGTGTTTTTTTGGCAAATGAAAGTGTATTCCATGTTACCACAAAGATTGTGTGTGTGTGTGTGTGCTGGAGGTGGGGGTGATGACGAGCACAAAGAACTGATTACATTATCAACAGAGAACCAGTCAGAACACTATCAGTTCTCAAATGTCCATACTCCCAGCAGGCACCGCTGCAGTTTTACTCACTCACTCATTTGCTCAATCGCTTAATCCTACCAGGGTCGTAGGGAGGCTGGAGCCGATCTCAGCCAACACTGGGGGAAGGTGGGGTACACCATGAACAGCTCGCCAGATCATCACAGGGCAACACATACACCACCATTCATACACTCACACCTAGGGGCAATTTGGAACAGCCAACTAACCTATACTGCATGTCTTTGGACTGTGGGAGGAAACCAGAGTACCCGGAGGAAACATGAATGGGGAGAACATGCAAACTCCACACGGAAACATATGAGCCCGGGAATCGAGACAAGTAGCTTCTTGCTGTGAGCATGCCGTGCTAACCACTACGCCACCGTGCCGTCCCACCTTTGCAATCTGAGACCCAAAATAAAAATCTTTAAAATACAACTGTTTAATGATTAATTTTTTAAAAAATGACATCACTTCGATACATGAAGTGTGAATGTGTGCTTTCAGTTCAGTTATTTGAGTCATATAAAGGAACTTGGACTGTTTTTTTTCAATATACATGGATGGGAAACGTTGTGATGAACCTCCATCATTATTATAATCAGCATCAAGTCAGTGATTATAATACGAACGGATGGACACAGGACACAGGACAGCCATTGAAGTCATGCACCATGCCTATCAAAGTTCTTATGTCTTTCCCTAAGCCGCAATAATAATAACAATACCCCGACATTACATACCAAACAATATTTGTTGTGGAAGAAATCTCAGAATCTCATATCTTAGGTGTACCTTGTAAACAGTGTTTGTTGTTATGAAAAATGAATGAAATCAGTTTTATTGGCAGAAATTGGAACATTTGATTTATTTGAACAACACAACAGTTTAAAAAGAGTCACATCGAAATTCCAGCTGCTGATGATTCCACCAGCACGTGAAAAGTGATGGGATTATCAACTCTGTACTCTCGAATATTGCAGTGTGTTTCAGAATTATTGGCCCCCTGACAGATAAGATAGATCTTTATTGTGAACTGCTGCATGAACAATGAAAAGCAGTTTAGCAGCTCTCTGTTTAGCAGCAGTTATAAAAGTACACAAAAGACAACACAAAGCTGTATACGTCCGTCTACATACAGTATATACAGTCACATAACTATATGTACACATGTAGACACATATACATACATATATCCATGTATTCACACATGTACGGACTTATACGTTTATCCACATATACACACATATACGCCTACACAAAAGGTGGATGATCTGTCAAAAGGTGCATGATATGTACAGGGTAAAAGGTGGAGCTTTTAACCATAAGGTGCATGGTGATATAATGTTATATAATTATATAGTTAAAGGCCTGCTCTAAACAGCTGGTGAATCCTGGGCCTGAAAGCCTTTTCCTGTAACGTCAGACAAGCTGGTAGTTCAGATCTTGGTGTGTGTGTGTGTGTGTCTGTGTGTGTGTGTGTGTGTGTGTGTGTGTGTGGTTGTTTGTCAACAAAAGGATGGGCAGTCTGGATGATGTTCCCTTTAAGGTTCCACTGGGTTCCCTGGATAAGCCTCTGGTAATGATGGAAGCTGTTACTGCTCAAGAAATCATCATCCCAGACTACCACCAAAAACTACAGGACCTGCAGGTCTCACTTTCACTCTCATGTACACACACACACACACACACACTACAGTACAGTACATGTAAAATGAACTTTCCACATGAATGTATAATAAATAATAACTACGCCCAGTGTTGGCTGAGATAGGCACCAGCCTCCTCGCAATCGTAATAGCATTAAGTGGTTCGGCATGTGAGTGAGAGGAAGAACGCTGAATACAAAGTACAGGGAAGAATGCAGGTTTCTTTTCTCCCTTGATTTGTACCACAGTTGCTACGCCACTTTGAAGCTGAAGATAAGACAGTAACTGATTAGTTCCAGTAGGTGGCAGTAACTTGCAGGAAAGTTAATACTGACATTAAAACTAAATAATAAATGAACTTAAACAAGAACTTGCTGACCAGAGGTCGCCACAAGAACAGAATCAGTGGCCAGTGAGTGAATGAGGGAGTGAGTAAATGGGGGTGTATGCTAGTGAGGGAGTGATAATGTGAATGAAGGAACGAGTGATAGAGGAAGTGATAGAGGGAATGATGGAGTGATAGACGGACGGAGTGAGTGATGGAATAATGGAGGGAGGGAGTGATGGAGGGAATAATTGAGTGATGGAATAATGGAGGGAGTGAATGAATGATGGAGTGAGTGATGGCGTGATGCAGGAAGTTATAATGTGAGTGATGGAGGGAGTGATGCAGGGAGGGAGTGATGGAGTGAGTGAATGAGTGTGTGATGGAGTGTGTGATGAAATGATAGAGTGAGTGATGGACTGATGGAGGGAGTGCGTGATGGAATGATGGAGTGAGTGAGTTATGGACTGAAAGGGGGTGAGAGGGTGACAGAATGATGGAGTGAGTGAGTGAGTGATGAAATAATGGATAGAGTGAGTGAGTGAATGGATTGATGGCCTGGAGGAGTAAGTGAGGGAGTGAGTGATGGAATGGTAGAGTGAGTGATGGACTGATGGAGGGAGTGAGTGAGTGATGAAATGATAGAGTGAGTGAGTTATAGACTGATGGAGGAAGTAATAGAGGGGGAGAGGGTGACGGAATGATGGAGTGAGTGAGCGAGTGATGGAATGATTGAGTGAGTGAATAAAATGATGGCCTGATGGAGTGATGGAGGGAGTGATGAAGGGATCTCAGTTAGATTTTTGTCTATTGTCCTTAAATGACTCGGATCTTTTTTCAGATCTTAAACTCGTGTTGAAGTGTATTTACCATAAATCGTTGGAAGTTTGAGACACTTTTGTACTTTTAACATTAACGACAAGGAAAAACAAACAGGAAAAAAATAAACAAAAATAAAAACGAATGAAAATGTAAAAATTTGTTGATATAAACAGCGTGTAGTTCTGGATTTAAACTCTTTTATACTATATGTATATTTAACACCTGATGATCATTACTGTCCTTTCTTCTCCAGTATGACTTCTGTCTGGAGAAATGGGTTCTGAACGGGTTCCGTACTCGTTCTAATGAGCACGATTTCGTTTCGGAGCGCAGTTGTGCACTTCCGTCCTGCCCACCGTACTGGCTCTTGTTTAGCAGTCCTCAGGAGAGGCGTTCCGCACACCACTGCAGAAAGGAATCGTGTGAAAGAGGGCATCGGCAGCGCAGCCTGAGCTTGAGTTTAGTGGACCTGCAGAGACGCCACCTTCCCCGGACGCACTTCCTCATCGATAACTCAGCACACGAGGCTGGTGGCTACAGCGAGGATGATGAGGGTTCCTCCACTGAGGAAGAGCAACGGTTTCGTTCTCAGAGCAGAGAAAGAGCCAAATTTTCACTGCTTCAGGAGGCTCCCAGGCCCATGTCACCACGAGCCCCAGTCCACACCCACAAAAACTCCCCCAGCTCTCTGAAGGACATGAGCAGCCCACCAAGCCTCAAGTCCTCACGACCTCAGAAAAAGCACAACTCTGTGGGTTCCGGTGGAAAACGTAAAAACATCAGCTACAAACCACATGGCACACATTCCAAGATCCAGCCCAGACCTTCATCAGCTGGTCCGCAGCCCTCTGCTCAAGAAAACAAGTCTTCTCTACAGGTACACAGATATCACAAACACCTAACTCACTACAAACTCCAAAAACATTCAATAATAAAGATATTCAAAGATCTTAAAATATTTCCTCATGAATATTACTGCATGTGTTCATCTTTTATTATTTATTCATCATTTTGCATTTATTTCTAGCAAGAAGCAACATTATGTTTCAAAGAAATTCATTTTCTGAACCGCTTAATCCTAATTAGGGTTGCGGGGGAGGCTGGTGCACATCTCAGCTGAGTCTGGGCGAGGGCAGAGTGTACACCCTGGACAGCTCACCAGGCCATTGCATTTCTTAAAGAAAATCAGCAATGGTTCTTTTACATCCTCTCACCACAGACAGTCAGAGACATGGCCTGCATTTGATAACCCAGTTAGCTGTACTTGGGGGGACAGCAGTGACATCCCGTTATCAACAGTGTGTCCCCTGTCCCACTGATGTCACTGCTTGAACCCCTTACCTTGGGATCAGTAATCCATCACCCTACCACTGGGCCACCGGGCCACCGCCCCTTCAAAGAAATGTATAGTCTGAAATACCTAAAACTCGTTTCAATAGGGGATCTTCTCAGCAAAGCACCATAGTCATGAGATATGGCTTGAATGGTTGTCCTGTTTTTATCTGGTGTCAACCACAGGAAACCCGAAAAGCCTGCTGCCTTGCTGAGTTGATGCTGATTGGCTGTTATGTGTTGCTGACTGCATGATGACAGAGAGCAAAAAACTCAACAGATTTATTATTAATAACAAAACTGAAGGCCAAACATAGAGGCTCATACAGCACTGCTCAGACTCGCACTGAATAAACAACACACAATCTAAAATACAGAGGTAGGGCAGACAGACCTGGAGGTCAGTAAATGTTCATGGAGCAAATACAGAAATCAGAAGCTTCACAGAACATGAACTCATTGAACAGATAATTAAACTAACAAGACACGTGATACAAATGAAAGCAGAAATCTGCGAGTACAAAAAGAAAAGGCGCTGAAAAGTAAACCCAGGCTCGGACACAGATCAGCAGAGACAAGATTGTTACTCCCCACGACCCTAATTAGGTATAAGCAGCTTAGAAAATGAATGAATGAATGAGTGGATAGATTAATATATAAAAACAGGATCATTGATATTAAAATCCCTGTCCGGAATTTTTAGTTTTTATTATGATGTTAGGCATCTCGTCCACGCACTTCTCATGGAGATCGGTGTTCGGTCCCAGACTCCTCAGTGGAGCTGCTGTATGCTCTGAGTAAGGAAGAGAGAGAGCTGGTGGAGAGCATCACTGCTCAGGGATACACACTCCATTCTGCCATCCTGGCTCTACAGCGCACTGGCACACGGAGTGCAGAGCAGGTAATGTGCACATGCACACACACACACACACATACATACACACACACACACACACACACACACACACACACACACGTACACTCAACATTAAACGAATGTAACCACACACAACTCATTATTAGGAAAAAAGAACATATGTGTTTGTAACAGATATAAACACAGATATAACCAGTAGCTGCCCTCATGTGTATTTTTATATTATTAGTCTTCTCAGGAAGGGTCAAAGGGCATCTAAGGTTCATGGTACGAAGAAAGCACTGCTTCACATGTACACAATTTGGCTGATGCTCAATCAAGAGTGACTGATATTTAAATCTCATTTATACAACTGAGTAGTTGCTCAGGTTGCTTTGTTGTACTGGGGCTTGAACCCGTGACCTTCTGATCAGAGCCTTAATCACTGAGCCACTCACTGCTTTATACAATGCATTCATCACATTCATTCATTAATCCTTAGTAACTGCCTGGTCAGAGTCACTGGGTTTTAAATCAGGCTGCTGATCGGTTTAAATTTCAGGAAATAATAAGTTACTGATTAGAGAATATTGTAGGTAGGAACAAACAACAACAACAACAACAACAATTAATGCACACTATGTTTTACACAGTATATTCTGACTGGTTATGAACTCTGAGGATGGAACTTGGGATGAGATTTTGAGTTAAGCCACGCCCACTTTGGGTTTAAATGTTATACGCTTTATTACTGAACTCTAAACACAATGGGGCTGGGGGGTGTAGTGGATAGGGTGCTGGGCTCATGATTGAGAGGTCGTGGGTTTAAATCCCCATTAGACCCCCACCGCTCTAAAGCTTAGGGAAAGGTCTTAACCACAAGTGTGCCTCTGTCCACCCAGCAGTATAAATGGGTGTCAGTAAAAAAAAAAAAATATTGGGAAGGTAACCTAGCATCCCATCCAGCAGCAGTTAAAAAGCTCTGGCCTGATGAACCAGAAGCCTTGGGTGTAAAAAGCCCAACAGTCTCTAAACACACTTTTCTCTTCCCTGCACAGTCCTGAGCACTTAATATGTCATGTCATGTCATGTCATGTCATTTTCTGAACCGCTTAATCCTAATTAGGGTCGCGGGAAGGCTGGCGCCCATCTCAGCCGACTCTGGGCGAGGGCAGAGTACACCCCGGACAGCTCGCCAGGACATCGCAGAGCACTTAATATATTTAATAATATTTATTTAGCATTTCGAAGCACTTTTTTACCAGCTTCACCTCTTTATCTCTTTCCTTGTTCCTGTGATCAGAGCAGACACTCAGTGGTTCAAGCCCCGGTACAACCAAGCTGCCAGCACTGCTCCTAAGAATTCATAAAAACGTATTTAATGATAGCATTGTGCTATTAAGAATCTGTAACATGGGTGACACTCAGCCTGAGTCAGAATTATTTCTACAGGAAAATGAGAAAGAATTACACCGCAGTGCTCTCCATCAAGTTCTCATCCAGACAAGAACAAAAACACGAAGGGGATTGCAGTAACAGAATGGAACCACTAGAGGTCCAGGACCTCAACTCAATACATTCATTTTCTGTATTTGTGCAGATTCTGAATTACTTGGTGGCACGTGATCATCTGTGTGCACTGGGTTATGAGAAAAGTCAGGTGGAGGATGCTTTGGAGATGTTTCAGAACTGTGAGAGCAAGGTGAGAAACACACACACACACACACACGCCAAAGTGCTCATCACTCACACATGCCAATCCGCTCAATCCTATTAGGTTCATGGGGAGGCTCGACCCTCAGCCGACTTTGGGCAAAGACGAGGTACACCCTAAACAGCTTACCAGTCCATCACAGGGCCAACACAGACACAAAAACATTCACACTTACACCTGGGGGCAATTTGTAACAGCCAGTTAGCCTAATGTGCATGTCTTTGGACTGTGGAAGGAAACCAGAGTACCCAGAGGAAACCCATGTAAGCACGGGAAGAACACGCATACTCCACATAGAAACGCCTGAGCCTGGGACTCGCACCCAGGACCTTCTTGCTGTGATGCGGACATGCTAGCTACTATGCCTCCGCAATATATGATATTGATAGTGAAGGCCGAGTAATAATGTTTGTAGCTGCACACATCCTCAAAAAAATTAAAAATAAAAAAAATCAGTAAGAAAGATGACTCTGATGTGAGTAAGTGGTTAGCACATCCAGCTCACAGTAAAAGGGCCTGGGTTTGATTCCCAGCTCAGGGTGTTTCTGTGTAGAGTTTTCTCCCACAGTCCAAAAACATGCACAGTAGGATAACTGGCTGTTCCAAAACGCCCCAAGGTGTGAGAGTGAATGGTTGTATGTGTGTTGGCCCTGCAGTGGTCTGGTGAGCTGTTTGGGGTGTACCCCACCTTTGCCCAGTGTTGACTGAGATAGGTGCCAGCCTCCCCGCGAACCTAATTAGGAATTTAGCAATTCTGAGAATGCACCGACCTGATTTTTCATGACTCACACAACCACCTGTCCATCAGTGTGTGTACCGGTATATTCTCTCATGCTTTGGGTTTGGTGTCGATCTCAGATGTCTGCAAACCAGAAAAATACTGTTTGAAAATTGAAAATCCTCCAAATGTAAAATCGTTTGCTTCATAACTATAGTGTCCTGAGCCACTGAAAATATTTTTAATTTAAACCCTCATTCAAATCAATGACAGAGACTTTTATTCCAGAAAAGAAACACACACTTCACTGCCCTTGCAGGGCTAAAAAATCTGACCATACAATCCTTATATTATTCATTAATCCATCCACCAAACTGCATAATCCTATCAGGGTCGCAGGGAGGCTGGAGCCTATCTCAGCCAACTCTGGGCAAAGGCACCCTAAACAGTCCATCACAGGGAAACACTCACACCTAGGGGCAATCTGGAACAAGCAGTGTGCATGACTGTGGAACTGAGAAAACCAGAGTATCCAGAAAAAACACATGCAAGCACAGGGAGAATATTCAAACTCCACACTGAAGCACCCTCGAAAGTCCAAGACTCAAAGACAGGACCTTCTTGCTGTGAGGTGGACGCGCTAATCACTACGCTAGTGTGCTAATCATTACGCCACCGTGCTAACCACGACACCACTGTGTTAACCACTACGCCACCGTGCAAACCACTACGCCACCGTGTTAACCACGACGCCACCGTGTTAACCACTACACCACCGTGCTAACCACTACGCCAATGCGTTAACCACTACGCCATGTGTTAACCACTACGCCGCTGTGCTAACCACTACGCCACTGTGTTAACCACTGCGCCACCGTCCTAACCACTACGCCGCTGTGTGAACCACTACGCCACCGTGCTAACCACTACGCCACCGCCCTAATCACTATGCCACCGTGCTAACCACTATGTCACCAGACTAACCACTACACCACCGCGCTAAGGACTACGCTGCCATGCTAACCACTACGCCACCGCACTAACCACTATGCTACCGTGCTAATCACTATGCCACCATGCTAATCACTACGCCACCAGACTAACCACTACGCCACCACACCAAGGACTACGCCACCGTGTTATCTAGTACGCCACCGGACTAACTACTACGCCACCACGCTAAGGACTACGCCACCGTGTTATCCACTGTGCTACCAGGCTAACCACTACACCACCGCGCTAACCACTATGCCACCATGCTAACCACTACGTCACCGCGCTAACCACTACATCACCGCGCTAACCACTACGCCACCGCGCTAACCACTACGCCACCGTGTTAACCACTACGCCACTGTGTTAACTCTGACGCCACCAGGCTAACCACTACCCCACCGTGCTAACCAATACGCCACCGCGTTAAACACTATGCCACGTGTTAACTACTACGCCATTGTGTTAGCCACTACGCCGCCATGCAAGCCACTACGCCACCATGCTTATCACTATGCTACCATGCTAACCACTACGCCACCGTGCTTTTCACTATGCCACCGCACTAACCACTACGCCACCGCGCTAATCACTATGCCACCGTGCGAACCACTACGCCACCGTGCTTATCACTACGCCACCATGCTAACCACTACGCCACCATGCTAACCACTACGCCACCGCACTAAGGACTACGTCATCATGTTATCCACTATGCCACCGGACTAACCACTACACCACCGCACTTAGGACTACGCCACCGGACTAACCACTACGCCACCGCGCTAAGGACTACGTCATCATGTTATCCACTATGCCATCAGGCTAATCACTACGCCACCGTGCTAACCATTACACCACAGAATAGTATTAGTTGAACTAAAGCAGATTTTTAATGTTTCTACATGACTTCAACTTTTAAAACCTCAGTTCAAACTGAACTGTAGAGGATTTAATGTGTGTAATTAAATAAAGGGCTGAGTGATTATATTGATAAATTATCTTCACAGTGTGATCATTTATATCGTCGGCCAGTTGAATACTGTGTGGTGATTTTTCAGAAATATTTATATATATACTGTATATATATAAGAAAACTTTCCATCAGAAATAAAGAATGTTTTAGCTGCAGTGTTTTTGCCCTTGAATACACCTAAGAAGAGCCTGTATAATGTAGAACGATACAACTAGCTTAATAATTATTACGCCTGTTATATTAGTACAACAATATTATTATTATATTAGAACAACAAAACATGAGTGTATGCGACTTGGTTTTGGCCGGCCAGCATTTATGAACCATAAACATCTCATTTTACTGTGCTTTTTTCTTATGTTCCTGTGTAGTATATATTAAAACAGTTTTTGTTTAAGGCTCGGAGGATTCTGTGTTCTGACTCTTCACCCCGCCCTCAGTGCGTAACTGTTGATCTCATGATCAATCTCCTTATCATGAAAACGACAGAACATATTGAGATATCATTTTTAGGTCATATCACTCGACTCTGTGTTAATGATCTGTTTGTAATAAGAGAAAGAGAAGAAAATAAAAATGCCTTTGCATCCAAGCTCTCTAAGGATGTTACGTTAATGATTATGGGATGAGTTTCGGGTGTTTCACTTTCTGTCATGAGCGAATCTTCAATACGGAGGAATTTGTATTTTGAAATGTAGAATATGTGGTAATTAGTTTATATTATTTACATATTTTTAAAGAAAGGGAGAGAACGACTGCTACAACACAAGTGGTACGTTTTGCAGATTTGCAGACTATAAGAAATTTTGGTTATTATATAAAACTATTTGATTATTGGCACATTGTTGCTGTGTAAGAGGAATAAATAACTCTGGGACTCCGGGACTTGAGCATTACACAACCACAACTCACTGATCTTTCCTCTATTAATATTATTTTTATTTTTCTGTTTCACCGAACATTTTAATCAAAGAAGAAATGAATTGAAAAGATAACGAGCACTTGTTGACATAGTGATTGTTTTTTAACAGTGTCAGTTACTTACCTTTATATGCAAATTGGTGTCACTCTGGTTTTCTCTGCGATCTTGAAAAGCATTTAGGGCCTAAATGCTAAATGTAAATAGCAGCGACCGTCATTGTATTTTTGTGTCTTAAACATAATGTGCTGCTTTCTTTATTGACGTACTGTACAAATGTAACATTTCATTTTGTGCTGGAAAACTAATGTTTGGAAATCTACAGTGTTTTTGTACTAACTTGCTAATAAACTAGTTATAAAATTAAAATCTATAGCAAAGTTTATCCTATAAAGAACAGGGTGCCTAAGACTTTTGCACAGTACTGTGTATGTATGTGTGCGTATATAT
>JAQMYF010000007.1:2092164-2115314 GCA_030014195.1 Neosilurus mollespiculum
TACTGTGTATGTATGTGTGCGTATATATATATATATATATATATATATATATATATATATATATATATTTAAAATCTGATTTTTATGTGAAGAAAAATTCAATAGGTTGTAAATTTCACCAAATTTGTAAGCAAGAAATTTTGGGGGGAAAAATTAAATGAGGTTTTAAAAAGTGCAAGCCAGCGCAGCATGGTGACGTAGTGGTTAGCAAGTCGGCCTCACAGCAAGAACGTTCATGGAGTTTGCCTGTTCTCCCTGTGCTTGTGTGGGTTTCCTCTGGGTACTCTGGTTTCTTCCCACAGTCATGCACATTAGGCTAATTTGCTGTTCAAAATTTCCCCTAGATGTGAATGTGAGTGTGAATGGTTGTGTGTGTGTGTGTGTGTGTGTGTGTGTGTGTGTGTGTGTATGTATGTGTGTGTGTGTGTGTGTGTGTTGGCCCTGCAATGGTCTGGAGAGGTGTACAGGGTGTACCCCAGCTTCACCCAGTGTTGGCTGAGGTAGGCTTCAGCCTTTCTGCGACCCTAACAGGATTAAGCGGTTCAGCCAGTGAGTGAGTGAGTGAGGTCAGGTCTAAGGACAAGCCAAGACATCATATGAACACTAAGTACCATAATAGAGCTTGGAATTTTTGTTCTTTTTAATCCTAAAATGGGAATATAATTTTACACTTTATTTGCCCCCCATTTTACAGCATCCCATTAATGAAAAACATTGTTCATATGTGCTAATGTTTCCTAGATGGCTGCCTGCTGAGACCCATTTTACTGAGAGTCCGGAATTGTGTGCCATTACTTGGTGCTTTCTTCTGTGTCTCTGTTTCAGGCTACAGAGTTCCTGCGACTGCTGGCTCAGTTCTGTGAAATGGGCTTCCAGCAGAGCGCCATTAAAGAGGTTCTGTTGTTACATGACAACCACCGCGAAAGAGCACTGGAGGAGCTGGTGACGCACGTCACCTGAACATACTGGGGACGCGGAGAGATTTCACGGCGTTTAAGTTTTATTAAATCTAATCGGAAGGAAATGACACTGTATTCTTGTACTGTTGCGTTGTTTAGCGTGTTTTCCCTTTTGAATAGTTGCTTTTAAATAACTGATAAACATCAGTTGATGAAAAACATCATATTAATAAATCAAGCCATGATGACACAGCAAAGCAATCTTAGCTGACATGTTGCTCAGGACAGATGCTGTGGATAAAAAAAACTGCTGGGAGATTTCAGGGACGCTGTGACAGGATTCCAAACTATTTCAATTTCGCATGAACTATCCTGTCCTTCAAGTAGTACATTAGTAATATAGAAACATAATCTAGTATTGAACGCTGAAATTGAACAAAATCTTGTTTTACTATAATGAATTTTTGTTGTTGATATTTGTAAGGTTGAAGTCAAACGCTCTTATGTGTGTACATCTGAAGTGGACATATGCATTAGAAGTGTATTAAATAACAAAAACAGTGTGTCTGAAATATTTATTTCTTCATTACATTCATATTTCCTCATTAGTACACCGTAAAACCCGAAATACTGACTAGTCAGATTTATTCCAGAGCATTTATAATTAAAGCTAGTTTTGTAGTTAAAGCTAGTCTCTTTTTTGCTGCATGAAGGACATTGTGTTGATGAAAGAAAGAATAAACAGCAAAAGTCTGATAACATTAACACTCAGTCGACTTGTCTCTACGTCTTTTATCTTTCATATCATCATACATCAAAATGCATGAAGTAAATATCTGTCAAGTTAATTACATTTGCTGCAGTTGATAGTAGCAGATTAATCAACTTATTATAGCTACCAGCGAATAGTCAGTTCAGAGACATCCACCAAGCCACAGGCGAATAGTGGAAGGGCTGAGAGCCACAGTGGTCTAACCCCCCAAAAACTGAAAAATGACATGAGGTTCATTTTCAGCTGCTGTTAAGTCACAAAAAAAGGAGTTCCCTTCATCCTCCTTATGACCTTGAATCATATCATGAGCATTATGCCTGATTTATTTATTTTTTTCTATTGCAAAAACTTTCATGTCATTTTCTCCTCAAAATCAGCTTTCTGTTAGTTGCACCACTCTGGTTCTCAGCGTTTCAATTGCTTTATTATATAATACACAGAAACATTCATTCATTCATTCATTCATTCTTGCATTTTCTGAGCCGCTTAATCTTAATTAAGGTTGCGGGGAGGCTGGAGCCTATCTTTGGGCAAGGGTGGGGTACACCCTGAACAGGTCGCCAGGCTATTGCAGAGCCAACACACACCGAGGTGCGATTTGGCCAATTAGCCTACTGTGCATGTTTTTGTTGCTACTGTTGGAAGAAACCAGAGTACCCAGAGGAAACCCATGCAAACTCCACACAGAAACGACGCCCACACGAAAACATCAGCAAAAAAACAAACAAACGTAAAATTCAAATAATAATAAAAATAATAGACTTTTGCGTGTTTTATTTAAAATCATTGCTTCACACGTGAGCAGGTGCAGGAGGGCTGTCTACAAGTGTCTATTTAACGTCTTTAAGAGTTTTAGTGAATACCACACAGAAATATGAAGGAAAGCAAACCAAAACGAGATTTTATAGCTCAGATTTATAAACACTTTGAGCCGAGCTACACGCCATGTAGCTAACGGTGTCTACTGAGACTACAGCATTTAGTACAAACTACACAGAAACCAACGAAAACGGCACTCCGCAAAGGTGTTTTTGTGTATACTATGCAGAAACTCCAGAAACACAATTTTATGGATCAATTTCCCAATTAAAATTATGATCAGGTCCGGTGAGCTCTGTGCACTGTGGGCAGAGCATATGTGAAGTCTGCAATGGCATCTTTTTAAACTCATTCAAAGTTTTGGTGCACATAGTACACACAAACACAAGAAAAGCAAACCATAATGAGATTTTTATGGTTCATTTTTTTAATTCATAAAGCGTGAAAATGATCGCGGCACCTGCTCCATCCCACTCACGTGCAACTCATGATGGGAAGTTTGAACCAAGTGTTGTTTTTTTTTTTCTTTTTCGTTTTAAAACACTAAGGCCATATAGCGTAGATTTTTATTTGAAAATTTTATGGAACAGTTTTTTTGTTACATTTTCAGGATTTCAGTATCGGTGAGTTTTTGTCTGCTGTTTCAGTTCAGGCATCATACACATTAAGTCCCACATCACACCGTTCCCGGGTAGTATATACTAATATCTTTTCTGTGGTATATATGTTAATGTACTGGATACATCTGAGTAAAGCTGGCCTCACGCAGGGCCAGTTCTCACGGTGGTTCAGCAAGGTTCTAAATTGCATCGAACTGCCAAAACATGACGGCGGTGTGGCAAAACAGGCTCACACGCGTGGTTTAAAATGACGTAGTTTAAAATGACGGCGGTGTAATAAAACAATTGTGAGCAGTTGGTGAAAACACAGAGTGAGTAGATTGTAATGAGGTTTTATTAACCGCGATTCAAAAAAAATTGCAAAAGGTGACGACACGGCAGCTACAAAGGAGTTAGCCGGTAACAGTGTTGCGCTAGTTCTTACTTCACAAATGAACCAGTTCACATTTTTTTTTAATTTTGAACCAAGTTCATTTGTTCTGTTTTCGTTAATAAATAAGTCACTATTCTTTTTGCATAAAAGCTGCTACCCATGCTTCACCACCGCAGAATTGCTGTGCTGTTAACTGTGGTCCCTGTAAACACCTTGTTCACAGCTGACCAGTAATCTGCTGCTGTTTAAACAGTATCTACCTCAGACAGTTCAGCCTAGAAGTAATATTCCTACTGAATTCACTGTTCAGGATTTTCGGTGCCTGCTTTCCTGAAGGCGCATGTCTGGATGGCTGCAAACTGGTCACCAATCTGATGAATGATGGTTTTTCGACCTTACTCTTGTGCGGTCCACTCATTTAAAAATGTTGTGAACTTCACTTGGGTGGATGAACTTTGTTGCCTTGTAGCCTCATTCTTAGAAGTCACATGTAATCCTCAAGACTGCTCCGATGCTTCTTGACGTGTTGCTCCAAATTCGTTGTAAATTTGACAAACATGGACTTGATTTTTCACACCCGGTGGGCACATATGCATTAAAAATGTGTATTTCCTTCCATCGAATGACGTTATTTATCGCCAGAGTGAACTTAGTTCAAGTTTATGTTCATCATTTGTAAACGAAATCGGCGGTCCGTGCCGGTCGACGATGAACATCATCACAGTAAGCTGATGTCATATCGGTCCGACATGATTTGGAACTGTGCTGAATTGCCATCAGAACCGCCCACCTGTGAATCCAGCTTTAGTGTCAGTATTTCTGAAGCGCTTAATCCTCGTTAGGGTCTCGGGGAGGCTGGCCTCCATCTCAGCCGACTCTGGGCGAGGGCAGAGTACCCCCTGGACAGCTCGCCAGGCCATCGCAGGGCAGAAACACGCTGACGGCTCTGCAGCTACTCTTGACGAAAATCAACAATGGTTCTTTTACATGCCTCTCACCACAGACAGTGACAGACATGGCTGGACTTTGATAACCCAGTTAGCTGCACTGGCGGGACAGCAGTGACAACCTGGGGAGGCTTGAACCTCCGACCATGGGATCAGTAATCCTATCACCGGGCCATCACTGGCCTAGTGTCAGTAGAATTTATTTATATTTTGTGTGTGTTTTAAAGCTGATATAAACGTTTCCTTACATAAAATTGATTCCATGCTAACTACAAAGTGTTAAAACTACATTTACTGAATTTAATGTACAGAACTGCAAGCCCTGCATGTTTAAATTTTTCAATATAAAATGAGTTATATTGTGTTTATGTTGATTAAAAACGAGAGTTGGGTTTTTCTTTCTGTCAGTGATTAAAGTGCATTAGCACACAATCATCTAAACACTGCTCCTTCCGGTGAACGTGCCTATATGTTTTAAGCCAATCCGCTTTCTGGGATTTTGTTTCGATGACGTTTCCGCAGTTCCAGCCAATCAGCTTCAAAGACGCGGGATTTGAATCGTTTGGGGAACGGCTTCACGCAGTTACCTCAGAGATTATAACCGAACAAACAGAAAGCAGCTGCAGAGATTCACTGAATCATTACGCCGTTTACGGATTGTTCTTTATTTTTCTTTTTTCTTTTTTCTTTTTTTATGGTGAAGCAAATTGGACTTGAGTTTCACGATGAGGAAGAGGTAATGAGATAATAATTTTATGTATATAGCACTTTAGTTGTTATTTACGTGTTTAGTAAACAGGGTGTCAGTCATTCATACTGTCACGTGATGTTTGAAAAGTTTAATTGAGCAATGTTTTCAATAAATAAATAAATACATTCTGGATATATTACAGACAGATAGCTAGTTATTTATATTAACCAGGCTTTCTTATATTGCTGAGTAATTAAGGTAAAGCTCGAGGCTAATAAGCTAGTCATCGAAGTAAACAATGTAAAGCTAACTAAGTAGTTAATGTAAATGTAAAACTTCATCTGAGTGCTCCTAAAACACCACAGAATAGTTGTGATTGAGTTTTTTTTTTTTTGGAAATATGAGCTGAGATATTTAATAAGGATTCAAACTGTTCATAGTTGTAAGTTGTTGTTTTATGCTGGAGTTGCTGCTGCTGTTAATCAGGAGACTCTGTACTCTTTTGTATTCTTTTGACTTAAAGGTGCAACATTCGTTTTATTCTTTAGTTGTACGAATAATTTGCAAACCATGACTAAATTTCAGTAATTTAGGTCTTGGCGTTTGATAACGTCGCTGAGAAAACCTGTTTGGGAAACAGACTTCCGGTCGTGGAATGCTTGTTTGTGTTTGGGTGTGCGTCCTGTCAATCATTCTATAGACCACCTTTGTAGGTGTAATTACTGACTGTATACGAGGACATACAGACAACGCCGAGTTTTGCTGGGTCCCACTGTATAGAAATGGGCTTTGATTTGAGCCTGGATCTGCTGTCTGATCCTGGATATGTATATTTACCCCCTGTGGGTGTTTGACATTCAAAGTGAGATTAAGAAATCTAGATGACGATACTAAACCATCTTTAGTTTGTTCTGTTTGAGGATGTAAAGTGTAAAAAGCTGCTTTATCATCATTTTTACAATTATAATCTATGCTGTAAAAACATTCATCCAACATTTTGGACTGAAATTGCAGCACAGTGACAACCGCAGACATAATGAGTATTTAGCAACAAGATACCAAGCTAACATTACTGATAATTCATGTTAATGGTTATGATCTTGATTCGGTGACTAGTATGATTATAGATTAAACCATGCATTGTCTGTATATAACTGATCTAATCGCAAAATGGTTTACCTCATGGAAAGGGGTGAGAAGGGGGACTGGTGGCCATGTGGATTTGATGCCATTTTGTAAGTAGGAAAAGAATTGGTAGTTGCTTTATGAACACCGTAGTAAGTTTAAGGAGTAAAAATGTATCCAAATGTTAGGAGCTTTAATCTTGTGGTGGAAGAGTAATCTTTCCTGCTGCACCTTTATACATGTCGATGCCCCTGTGCACAAAACAAACTCCATGAGAGACTAGAGCTTATTACCCTGTACCAGGAAAAAGGGACTCAACCGTGGGCAGGGTGCTCAGCAAGCATGTGAGAATGTGATCTGCTTCAGACTCGCTCGGCTGGTTATCGCTCTCATCGGTTCCCTCAGTAAACTAATCATTACTTTAAATTGATTGGCGTGTGTGTTGTCAGTGAGCTGCATGCTGCCGAGTCAGTGGCGTGTCTGAATAAAGCCCTGAATCGCCTGAAGGACATCTGGGAGGAGATCGGCATACCAGAGGACCAGAGACTGCAGCGAACTGAGACCGTCAAAATGCACATCAAGGTGATTTCCGCAAACACAACCTGCACAACAACCGAGTAGTTCAGACATACCGTGTCATCACCAGGATACATTCGTGTCAGAGGCTCACCCAATTTGGTTCACATATTTATCCTATGTAGAAATAAGACACGACTGAGAAATATCTTGAGTTTGCAGGGATTTGAACTCATAACCCGATAATCGGTATCACAACATGTTGCAGTCATTTACAAGAGTTGTTTTATTGTGTGGAAATGTCTGATCAGGTATATACACTGGGCCTTAAGGGTATGTCCGTCCGTCCATGAATCTACAATCTTCCAAAATATCTTCCTTTTAAAATATCTATCTATCAAAGCATCCTTCCATTAAAAACAGCATCTCTCTATATCCATCTATCTTAAATATTGATCTGTATTCTTTAAAAAACTATCTACATAAACCCTCTCTCTTTATCTCACTCTAATCTGTAAAAATATTTATCTATCTGTCTTCCAGTGATCTTTAAAATAGCCATTCATTCAGTGCGCGACAATATTCAAACTAGCATTACTCCCTTGAGTCGGCACCGCCGCAGGTACAGAGTTTGGTGTTTTTAAACAGCGTGTTGTTTTCTTTGCCAAATTACCTTCAAGAGGTTTAAAAGGAGTCAGTGACAGAACAAATGTTTGAGCTGTTGGGACATGCCTAACTTTCTCTTAATGACTAGATTTTAATTTGACTAAAATATCCTGCATGCAAATCCAGTGTGTTACATTCCACTCCAGATAGAAGAAAACCCCGTTATTGCTATGCTCAGTAATAATAATAATAAAAATAATAAAGATGGCTGTTTGTGTGTTCACTTGCGATTATTCCGTACTCCAGAATCTTTTGGATATGATGATAGCGGAGGAGGAGGGGTTAAAAAAGCGGTTGCTGAGCAGCGTGCAGTCATGCCGAAAGGAGCTGGAAAGTTTGTGTGACGAGCTTCAGCTTCCTCCGTTCGAGGTAATTTCATCACCAATACCTAAAGTTCTAGCCGTACGACTTGTTTGTTCATCCCCTGCTGTTTAATTTACCTGTGTGTAAGGAGGACGACGGCCTGACCATGCTGCAGCTGGAGAAGGAGATTCGAACACGACTGAAGGTGATGCTAAAGCAGAAGAACCAGCGCGTAAGTGAGCTGAAGAGCCTGATACAGCAGGACCGCGAGCTGTGCGATATCCTGTGTGATAACCCACACTCCATCGACCCTGACAGCGTTCCCTCTGCCCAGCAGCTGCAGGACTACCGTCTGCACATCGCCAACCGCAACCAGGAGAAGGTATCTCTCGATAAAGACATCCAAAGTACAGGAAAGTTTTACAGCAGTATGGCTGTGCTCAGTGCACTTTACCGAGCGTCTGCCAGTTTTAACTTGTGGCTGGAAGGACTGCACATGGCCGCAGGTCATCCATATCTGTACACTTAAAGCTCACGTATATGAAGGGTACCTGATGGATGGATAATAAGTGTAGCTGTGAGGTAGCAGTGTGTTGTGTAAGCTTTAACTGTGGGATGTCCTGTGTAATTGGCGGATGCTCTACCAGGGGCCAGACTCTGTCCTTCTCTTTCTTTTTCATGATAGTCTGCCAGTGTCACATGACCTACACACATTGTCACATAGAGGTGTACGCCCACCCCAGGACATCCCACCTGCAAAGCTTCGCACCCTGTTTTGAGTTTAGTACTTTAAGTGTTGTAAAATCAACAAGAAGTTTGTATAGACTTGTAGCTACAGAACAAAATCAACACTGCAGTCTCGTGTGTTTACTCTCATGGTGTCACTGTTGTGCTGAAAGTAAACCTTTAATAAAGAATATTGTTGATTATTTTTTTTATTATATATTTTTTAGGATGTTGAATCGTTTTACTGACATGTGGTTGTTTTGCTTAGGAGCGCCGTTACGCTGAGTTTGTGTCCATCAAGCGCCAGATCATCGTGTGTATGGAGGATCTCGAGCAGATGCCTGATACTAGCTTCGAGAGAGATGTGGTGTGTGAGGAGGAGGAGGCATTTTGCCTCTCAGTGGAAAACATCAACTCTCTCAATGTACTTCTGAGCCAGGTAAAACCTAAAAATGAAAATAAATAAATAAATGACCCTGAGATGAAGCTGTGTTAATAAATTATTGATGTTGATGTGTGATTTAGTGTATGGTAGTGCATGTAGTTTATATAGTAAAAAAAAAAAAAATCTAATTAAAAATGAAATACTGAAATATAATGAAAATAAAAATGTTTACTGACTTGTTGGGTTTATGGTAACAAATGAAACTAATTCATGTTCATATAAGAATTCCATCCGTTTAACTAATATTTATTAAATAATTCTGGCTTGCGGCTAATTAATAGTTATTGTCAGCAATGAAATGGCTATCAGCCGTGTATTACACGATACACGAGTGGAATAACCATTTTATTACATTCTCTGGTTTGTGAGAACTGTAGCACTTCATGATTTGATTCAAGTTTTAAACTTTACAAAGATTATTCCTCCTTTGTGGGCTACACACCTCATCAGCTAAAAACCCAAAGAAACTTTCTCAAATGTAAACGAATCCTTCTCACCATCGAATACTTCAATTTAATTTCATAACAAGAATGATAGCCGGGACTACAATTGTTCTGTGGCCGGGATTTAACTATGGGATTTTGCACAGCCAGATAAATATCTTGGTATATTAATTTTTGTAATGTTGGTGTACAGTAGTCCGCAGTTTATCACGGGGGTTACGACCTCCTTCCCTCCCCTAAGTAATGGCGTGCCACGGTGGAGTAACTTCATCCTTCTTTAATCATATCCAGGAGTTTTACCTTCTCCTGAATGGTCAGGACCTTCCCCTGGAGCTTAAGCTTATTACCAGAAGGCTTGGAAGATGCGGGGCATTTGGCAGCATCATAGGGCTTGAAACAAAACTTAAGTTCACACGAAACACTTGTAAGCAATAAACAAAGCACAGAGATACACACTTCCTGCCGTTCTATCCGAGATGGCGTCATGCTAACTGCAGCCAAGAGAATGAAAAGCACGTCTGATTGGCTTTATAATTTATATTGCTTAAATAATTATTTTATGTATTGGATTTTTACTAGATGTTAATTGATGTATATATGTTATAATAATTACATTTTATTGCTAATAATAGCTAAGCATAAAAAAATGCTTATTTCAAAGTAAAACGCTGTAAAGAGAAAAGAAAAAATATATAGATGTTCTATTTTTAAAGAAGAATGATGCAGCAGGGGCACGTTAGGTGAACTGCTTTATCAGTATTCCGTGTTAATGTACGAGAAGCCCATGATCGAAACACTAAACAGAAGAATCTACTCTGCTTTATCGTTTTACAACTTGTGCCATGTTTTGTTTCAGTTAGAGAATCGGAAGGCTGAGGTCGAGGCGGCGTGTGTGTCCTACCGTAGCCGTATGGCGGAACTGTGGGAGAGACTGCAGATCCCTCAGGAAGAGCGAGACTCCATTTCTGAACACATGCAGTGCAGCAAAAAAAGAAACATGGATGCTGTGAGTTGACTTGCACCCTTATTTCACCCATACACCAATCTCACGAGGTTACAGCAGGCAGAGAGAAATAAGGCGTAGTAAATATAGGGCAATTCCATGGGAAATGGTACCCGTTTTGTATGATTATTATGAATTACTGATTACTAACCAATTAAGTTCTAATAAAATATTTTAAGCAGATCTTATGTCATGTGACTGGCAGCCATTTTGAATGTCAGACCATGTGTTTTTGGGGAAAAAACCTTTACAAATGTTGGTCAAAATGTTGGGAAAACATCAGGTTTTTATTAATGTATTTATCTTGTAAAGTTGAGTTGTAAGTTTTTATAGTCTTAAGTTTTTGTTGCTGATTGTCTGAAAATATTACCCAGTGGGCATAAATTAATCTTTGTTGCCTTTTTGTTGTTGAAAAAATGATCTAGTTATAAAAAATGTTAACATTAATTCACGTTATGTCAGTTACAGTATATGTTTTAAATTATTAAACAATGAATTACAGGAATTAGAATGTTTACTTTGAAAAGGTAAATTAGTAGAATACAAAATACCTTTGCAATCATAGTATCCGACTCAAATGTTCAGTGAGATGTGATCTGATCTGTGCATAGCCAAATCAAGTGGATTATTATCGTTACGCCAGTTACACTATCTATTTTTAGGAACAGGTACTTGATGACTTTGAAAAAATGCAATGTTTTTCAGGTGTAACTTAAGCGCAGTCAGTATATTTCAATGATTGGATCAGACGATTGATTCCTAAAAAACTGAATGACAAACGCTTCCCTCTCCCTCTCCCTCTCCCTCTCTCTCTCTCTCTCCCTCTCCCTCTCCCTCTCCCTCTCCCTCTCCCTCTCCCTCTCCCTCTCTCTCTCTCTCTCTCTCTCTCTCTCTCTCTGAATGTTATGTCAGTTGCCGTGGATTTGCCCTATAATGAAACATGCTGTAATGGTGCGTTTTCTGCTGTATGCTGTACACACGCTCAAGCACATGCTATATATTTAATCTTTATGGGTTTTTCCCCTGTTCCTTCAGCTGCACACAGAGGTGGAACGTCTGGAGGAGCTGAAGATGAAGAACATCCAGAGTGTAATCGAATCGATCAGAGCAGAAATTGAGATCCTCTGGGAGAAATGCTTTTACGGCCCGGACCAGAGACGTGCTTTTGCTCCGTATACCTCCGGTACACACACACACACATCCATACCCTGGGTTTACACTGGGGCACGATGTCCACAGTCTCTGTGATTTGAGAGAATCGTGATGAGTTTAGAGGGTCGTAGAAACAAATCGTGCTGATCTTGAGGGAGCTTGATGGCTTCGTGATGATCATGGCAAACCTTGGAAGGATCTTGACCTTGCCAACACAGTTCCTTTAAGTTTCATCTCCTGAATGCAGGCTGCCTCCTTTTTAAACCCCTATCATGCTCCAAGCATGCTCATAAATCATTAAGCTCCGTGCTTTTTTTTTTGAATCGTGGAGATTCAAAACCCAGGGTTACATTGTGGTCCTTGTATGTGTCTCCAGCCATCTGTGGGTTCTCGTTTCATTCACAACCATCATGAGAAAGTACTCCGGTCACATGGTTGAAGTCGAATGATCAGAAAAGGAAGCGAGAAGGTTAACATCATCGACTTCGTGAAAAGTTGGCCTAACATTATTGATGCGTGCGAAAGGTAAAACAGAGGAATCGGGGCTGACTGATGAAATTTAACATTGGCTTGTTAAAGATCCGCGGGCAGGTCATCAGTACGACGCGATGTACAGCCTTCGGTGAATCTGAGGGAGTTTATTGTGATCTTAAACTGTTGGGTCTGTGAATGTCCTCATGTTTGGTGTTTAAGAAGGTGTGAATGTCGTCTTGTGGTGTTTGAAATGAAGTGACCCTGTTTTTGTGTGTCATGATATTTTTTTCTTGATGGCTAGTGCAGTTGTTTTTTTATCAGCTAATAATTAAAGTTAATTATTTTTAATTAATTAAATTACAATGTAATTACTTCTATTTATCTTTAAGATGAATTCACTGAGGAGCTTCTGACCATGCATGAGCAAGAAGAGCAGCAGCTAAAGCAGCATTACCAGCAGCACCGAGACCTTTATAACGGCGTGATCAGCTGGCAGAGTAACTGGAGTTTGTACCAGGAACTGGAGGTAAGATCTAACATCAAATCCTCTGTGTTTCTGTCCCAAACCCCTCACTGTTCTATAGGTCAGTAATGTAAAGAGACATCGGCTTTGGTTTTACTTATTTATTTATTTTCAGAAAAAGGCCACGGATCCATCTCGCTTTCACAACAGGGGAGGAAACCTGCTACGAGAGGAGAAGCAACGAGCAGAGCTTCAGAAGAGTCTGCCCAAGGTCAGCTCCCGCTTCACACCCTCCTGCGATGGTTGTTATTGTTTACATACACGGTGTTTGATGAAATGGAATGTTTGCAGCTGGAGAAAAGTCTGATGGTCCAGATTGAGCAGTGGGAGGCGGAGCACGGCACCGAGTTCCGCGTCAACGGCCAAAGATTCATGCAGTACGTAGAGAAACAGTGGAACCTTCACCAACTGGAGAAAGAGAAGGAGAAACTCGAGAGGGTAATTATCAGTTAAGTAGTATAGTTTGAGGAATAAAGTGATTTTATCACCAGGGAAAAAACAAAATGTTTTTAACCTAAAACTTAGATAATGAACCATTCAGCATATGAATCCCTAGTAATTGACAGTGAATTCAGGTTCTCTGGGAGCCCCGCCCACTTTCCTCCATTATATAGTAATCTGTGTTGATGTTCCCTCTAAATTCAAACCATTTTGAGGTCCGGAGCGGTTGATTTGAAACACTGCTGTTTCTATATGAAATATCAAACGCACCCGGCAGTTCGGGAGCCCAGGAGAGGTAAGTGGAAGGAGGGTGGCATGCAATCTCTTACCTGTCACTCACACATGAAACTAGCCAATCGTGAGTGTCCGTGAGCTCGTACCTGCAATAGCATGTATAGTGTATTACGCCACCCTGAATATGTAAATGCATGTAATATGTGATGAAAATGAAATGTTTATTTCTGTGTCGATTATAATTTGACAATTTCAAAGCTTTCGCTTCAGTTTCATTCTGTTTCCTGTGTCTGTTTTCAGCAAATGAAAAAGAGCAAGCAGACTGAGGTGGACATGCTGTTTGGTACATCGCTCAAAACCCCCACCAAGAGACGACTGGCAGGAACGCCCACGCCTGGGAAATCTCGCAAGGTAATGCTCCGTATGCGTGTACATATCTTAACGTTGGTGTTTGACACCCCAGACCACCGACTTTTCATTTCCATAACATGGAGTTCTTTCTACGTTTGTACTTTTAGCTCAATTCTACCTCCAGTATCACAAGCTCTACACCCAACACCACCTTGCGATCCATCTGCCAGTCACCAACCATGAGACCGCCTCTTTCTGTCAGCAAGGTGAGCTGCACAGCACTTAGCCACACTGCTTCATGATTTAAAGAATGCTCTTCTAATTCTGCATGTTGGTTTCCTAATCACTTAAAGTCCTGACTCCTTTAACCCTTTAATATACTGGGAATTTTTTCACTCCACGTCTGATGAAAATGATTGACTGATTAAATCCATGTCCACTTCTGACCGTGTCGAACATCCTCTCCTGTTCAGATTGGTTTAGGTTTGCGTACGCCCGCTCGTACTCGAACCCCTCGTGTGCTGGAGAGGAATAAGGAGAACCTTTCCCAGCTGGGCGGAGCACTGCGCACCATGACTGCCAGCCCATACCGGAACTGTTCCATCAACTCCGTGGCTGGTTCTTACACTGAATTTGTGGTAACTTCTTTATCTTTTTACCATCCACAGCACTCGGTTCAGTTACACAGAGATGTTTAGACCGGGAACATGACACGGTGTTGTACATATAATTAAAGATGTCGGGTATTCTGTAAATTAATGCTCGAACTGTACAGTGATGTAACACACCAGTGCTGGGGATAATACTGACAGTTCTATGGGTTGGAAATGGCTCACAATGCCATTTACTGGTGTATCCAGGACCTCGCGAGGCAGATGTAAAGCCAGCTGTTTGGTGCCGCTCTACATCCTTGCAGGTTTTATTTATTATTTTTTTAAAATAAATGTTGCCATCATAAGTTCCATCCTTGAGTGAGAGTCCAAAACCCTGCTCATTATTAAATATATGCCCAGCCATTCCTCTCTGATTCATCCTCGTCCATCCTTCTCCCTTTTTCGTAAGTGTGCAGTGAGTGGAGTTTGGCTGAGACCTAAGGGTGAAGTTACACTTCAAGCTAAATGCGATTGAGGGCCTGTGTTCATTACGGTCTCTTTAGGTTTAAAAGTTCAGTATTAAAAATCTTAAATTATTGAGGGCAAGTTGTCATGACAGCAAAATTTCCAATTTGAAACAAAAGATGGCATCAGTCATGTGGTTTTATCAATATCTTGTTTTAATAATTGTTTTATTCAAGAAGTCTCATAAGATGAAAGAATATGGCCACACTTGAGTTCGTCCTGTAGACGTTTGTGTTCTGTGTACATTTGAGGAGTTGCTGTCTACCAAACCTGCAGTGACAAAACTAAAAGAAATAAACTTTAAATGATTGTGTAATTGTGAGTCTGAGGAATGGCGCTCTCCGCCCCCCTCGTACGAATGAGCTCACGGACGCCCATGATTGGCTGGTGATCGCTGTGAGTGTATGCAGTCCCTCCTGTGAGAGCTTGGCCAATTAGCTCCCATGGACTCCCGGTCACGGATGGCTATGGCATAAACCTGGATACGAACTTGCGATCTCCGGGTTGATAGTCACGCACCTTCTCGATGCGCCTCTCGGTAGCGGGTCTGAGGAATGTTTTACAGGGAAAGCACACATTGGGATGTTTAATTACTGGCACAAACCTCACCAGGTATATCTCCTGAAGAAGAGAGAAAACTTCGTAGATCAGACCTGTAGTGTTCTTTTGTTTTCTGGAAAAGAAAGTCGAGATAGAAAGAGTTTTTGTTTTGTTTAGAACTGACAGTTCTGCTGCCATGACAACATGACCTCACACTTTGGATCTTTACAAGCCGTCCATGTACGTAGTCGCACACCTACTCAGGTGTTTACCGGTCATCCTGTCTAACTCTGCATTCTGTTCTAGAGGGATTGTGTCAACATTGAATCCACATCCATCTCCAGGTCTGTATTTGTTTTTTCACCATGGATTGGTCTGTATTAACACCCACCCTCATGCTCATCTTTTAACCTGACTAATGACTGGGGGTGTTTTGGTCCCTGCTCTAATTTCTCCTGTATAACCGCGTTGATTGCTGTGCCAGACTGATGGCATGAAACTCATGGCTATCCGCACTCACTGCTCTGCTCTACTGCACACTCACTCACAGCACATGTTCCCAATGCTGGTCCTGTTCTACCCCTTTTTCTACACACCCAGCAGGCAAAACGCAGTGTGTGAGATGGTGTGTTCTTCAGGACCAGGATAGGGATCTTCTGATTCTCAGGACAAATCGATGACTGTGAAAGGGGGGTGTTTGTGCTCTGTTAATAGGTCTCTTAGATCTTTAAATTGTTTAAATGAGGAAATGGTTTGGGAACCTTTGCTTGGATCGTTACTGCAGTGATTGAAAGGTTTCAGCTGCAGTAGTTATTTTAATCCCAACAGATGCAATGAGTAGCTTCTCATTTCTGAAACATTTTGTCATAAGACTGAGCGATTACTGAATGAGGTGCATTGTATGAGTATGATGAGAATTATTATAGTGGTTGTTCTCTGATAACACTGAGCGATACCATGCGAAAGCTGAATTCTGTCATTGTTTTATTATTCCTTTCAGAATATTTTTAAGCTACGTTACTATATTGTAGGTGCCAGTTAATCATTCAACTTGTCCCATGGCAATAGTGCAATATCAAGAATTATTTTATGTTTTTTCACCAATCAGAGAGGAGAAAAATTTTTGGATGAATAATAAACGCACTTGTTAGTGAGAATAATCAGGATAAAAGGCTTCACTTCTTTAGGGAATATAAAGATCAGACTCTTGACCAGTGGAAAAAGGTCATGTGATCTAATGGGTCCAGATTTACTATGTGCTACCGACATGTCAGGATAAGAAGGGAAGCACAGGAAGCGATGTACCTCATGCATAGTGGCTGCTGTACAAAACTCTGGAGGCGGCAGTTGTTTTATGGGGTTGGGGTTGGTCAGGTCAAGGCTCAGCAACATCATGTGGTTAAAAAAAAAAATGAAGTTGGCTGATGGCCTGAAAGTTATGAATGACCAGGTTCAAGTTTTTCTTTCCTGATGGTGTGGCTATAAAATTGTGGTTCAAATATTGAACGAGTGGTTTAGGGAGCATGAAGATTCATTCTTACACGTGTATTGGCACCACAGAGTCAAAATCACCCTATTGAAAGTGTCTGGATGTGATGGAGAGGAGTTTTAGTGGTTCAGGTCTCTTAAAACAGGAACTCTGTGAAACATGAATACGACTCTGCACTGGATTAAAAGTTTCGACAGTGGCGTTGTTTCAGTAAACTAATGCTGCAATCGAAGCTAATGAAAGTGTGTATAACTTGTGTATGGTCAACAGTGTGTTTGGTAACTGTCTCTGACATGTTTTCATAAAGAGAAAGGCATTGTGGTTCGTTTCTGTTAATACACTTCACTGCACATTATTTTAGGAAAGTGTAGTCAGTGGTTTTAATGCTTGTTTCAGTTGCCTTCTAGGAGAAAATGACATGGCTAAGAGTAAATGCAGGTGCTGTATGGAGTTATAATCGTAATGCTGGTCTGATTATCTTCCAGCGAGAACTCTCACAAGCGTCAAGATCCAGCTGCAAGGCTGGAGTTCTGAACTCCACGATCACACGCTGACTGCTGCCATCACGGGACCAGGATGCTCACTCCAGCTGTCTGCTCAACCACAGTTTCTGTACACGAAGAGACGTTTTAAGAGATTGCTGAATGTAAATTACCTGCAAAAGATGTGGAATCTGTAAATATTTGACTTCTATTTTAATGCCTTTCTTATTTCATCCTTTCTTTTAAACATGCATTTTAGTTCTGAACAAATCAACTCCATTCTGTGTGTAAATTTACTCGGGCATCAGGTCAGAATCAAGAGGTTTTTTTTTTTTTTAAATTTCGTTAACTTTTCATCTGGGCTTGTACAGCGTCTTATGATTTTGGAAGCATGTATGTGTTCTATTCGGATGATCTGTCTGTATTTATTTTTTTACCTACTACGTTCCTGACACTAGTTCTTCATCCCTGAAAGCTTTGTTTGCTTGCAAACACTATGTACAACCTGTAAAATAAATGTCTTCCTTCAGACAACTTCAGAATGAAACTTATTCCATGTTGGGATCAAACATGACTCAAGATATCGTACGAGTTACTTTGGGTGGAGCTTCTGTATGGTTCATTCACAGAATACTGAAAAGCATATTTAGGATAAATATGTAAGGAGGAAAAGTATAACACCACTATTGTAATATACTGAGTGAAGCAGATTCCCATCCTGAGCTTATATTCATTTTCAGAATTTTTTTGTTTGCTTGTTTTTCCCAAAAATGCAATGAAAACAAAAATCTTTGGTCATTCATGAGCCTTTATTTAATCGACAGAAGTACAATGAAAGTAGAATTTTTCATGTTTTTAATGATCGTTATAGTTTTTTGTAATTATAAATGTTTATATTTATGAAATTTAATTAAGCTGGTCACTTAAAGATAAACCATCTTTCAAAATACTTTATAAAAAATAAAGGTCCACATGAATTAACAAGGCGGCATAGTGCCTCACAGCAAGGTGGTTTGGGTTCGATTCCCAGGCTTGGGGCGTTTGTGTGTGGAGTTTGCTTGTTCTCTCCGTGCTTGCATTGGTTTCCTCCGGGTACTCTGTTTTCCTCCCACAGTCTAAATCACCCCTAGGTGTGAGTGAATGGTTGTATGTGTGTTGGCCCAGCAATGGTCAGTTGAGCCATTCAGGGTGTACCCCGCCTCACCCAGATTTGGCTGAGATAGACACCAGCCTCCCTACATCCCTAATTACGATTAAGCGTCTTAGAAAATGCATGAATGTATTAATAAGGGCAGCATGGTGGCGTAGCACGTCCAGCTCACAGCAAGAAGGTTCCAGTTTCTGTGGTGTTTCCATGTTCTTCCCCTGCTTTCATGGGTTTCTTCTGGGTACCCCGGTTTCCTTATACAGTCCGAAAAAATGCGCAGTAGGCTAACTGGCTGTTCCAAATCGCCCCTAGGTGTGTTTGTGCGAATGGTTATGTGTGTTTGCCCCTGTGATGGTCTGGCGAGCTATTCAGGGTGTACCCAGAGTTGGCTGAGATGGGCGCCAGCCTCCCCGCAACCCTAACTAGGATTAGATGGCTTAAAAAGAATGAATTTACGAGTCACGGTTTTGGTTTTTATTTTTTACGTTTAAAAAATATCCCAGGTTTTTTTGGGATATTGTGGGAAATGGTGTCTCTTTATACTAATAAAGGAATTAGAGCATTTAAATGTTTAAGTGCTAAAGGAATATTTTTGATTATATTATTAAATCATTATAATTTTCTATCTCTCCTTATTTAGGTAAGTTAAGTTAGGGTCGTCACCTCTGCTCCAGGGTCCCAGGTTTAGAAACTGAGCTCAGGACCGTCATGTCCTCACGGCTCTGGGTTTTTCCATTTCCTCCAGCATCTGAATCTTCTCAGTGGGTGGTTTGACTAAGGTAGATCAGTGTAAATATGTATAGATGATACCCTGCAGTGAACTAGCATCTGTTCATAGATGAATTCTCACCTCATTCCCAGTGTTCTTGTTGTAGGCTTTGGATCTCAGTATCTCCCCCATTGACTCACCCTACAGAGAATTTCTGTGATCGGTGCTGGTCTCACCTGGATACTGTAGACTTAAGAACTGCTGCTGCAATTATAGAAGCATCCAACTGAACCCAGAGAACTTGCTCACAGTGAATCTAAACCCATATCTGAATTTGTGTTAAGCTGCTACAGTTACATTGGTTACTATTAAAAGTGAAAGGAATTTTCAGAGCTACCCACCTTCCAGGACATGGCGGTCTGCATAGAAGATGGACATCGTGTATAATCCACATTTAGCTTTCATGTTGAAGTAAACAGGTTGAGATGGTGTACACCTCCAGACTTGTATGCTTGTTTTCGTCTGATTTTACCCAACACCTATAAATAACCCCCGTCTGCAATTATGCATGTTCACTGAAGGATAAAGATTCCCAGACTGTGTCGGCTGCTTTAGAGAGGAAGACTTTACCGTAGACTTTCTGAACCTCAGGTTTAACCTCATCTTGTCAGTCTATCAAATACAATGTGCCTGGTGGTACGGTGCTGGATTACTGATACGAAGGTCTAGGGTTCAAGCCCGACTATCACCAAGTTGTCACTGCTGTTCCCCCAGTGCAGCTAACTGGGTTATCAAAGGCCATCCATGTCTCTCACTGTCTGTGGTGAGAGGCATGTAAAAGAACCTTTGCTGTCTATTGTAAAGAGTTGGCCATTGGGTTGCCATCAGCGTGTTTCTGCCCTGTGATGGCCTGGCAAGCTGTCCAGGGTGTACTCTGGTGTACTCTGCCCTCACCCAGAGTCGGCTGAGATGTGCGCCAGCCTCCCCGCAACCCTAAGTAGGATTAAGTGGTTCAGAAAATGAATGAATGAATTTTAGCTAACTATTCAATTAAAGCAGGACTTTATCTCAAATACATCTTTAAATTAGAATTAAAATATAGTTTTTTAATGTCACGTTCATTTGAGAAATGTTGCTTGTATGTGGTGCCTATAATAACAGATAATTGCATGGATGATAATGAACCCATATTTTTATGAATAAGCAAACACTTACGCTAAAAGGAACAATTAAATATCTATATTTTAGAAAGGAGTTCAAATTATTTTAACAAGGCAGTAGTGGGAGCTCATGAGTATTCAAATGAACACTCATGTTACTCACATTTAAAGTTGGGATTGGTAAATTCTTAGCTCTATACACAACCTGTTATATTGGATGAAATGGTCTTTACACCCAAACATCAATCAATAACTTATAAGATCTGATAAAATCCTGTGTCTCTCTGCTCTTGGGCGACTCTATCATGAACGAACCTGCAGTCAGAGCACGTGTGGAAGGGGTGTGGCTTTGGGAGGGCAGGAAAGAGTTTAGCAGTAAATATCTCTGCTGATGGGTGTCCGAGGCTGGTGTTGTAAGAGTGGCGCGGCTCTTTTAAAGGCGGAATCATCTTTAGCCCTGGACGAAATAAATCTCTCGTGTTTCCCAGTTTTGGTCTGTAGTGAAAGGAGGACAGGTTAACACTGACTTTTGTCTTCACCACCTTTTACTCGCTGATTTCCACGTTCGTTTATATCACCTGATTTGTTAGTTTAATTATCCGTATAACGAGTTCATTTTTAGTGTTGTTTTGCTCAATGAAAATTTATCTTCCTACCTGAGTCACTTTTTTTTTTTTTTTTTTTTTTTTTTTTTTTTTTTTAAGCGAGTGTCAGTGGTGTTGTACGAACCTCTATTTTTAGTTTTTTAGTTGGTGATTGTGCGAGCTGTACATAACAACCAGTCAGCTTCAAGTCAGAGACAGATTACGGACATGGGATAGCCATTGAAATCATGTTCCATGCCTATGGGGGCTCCACTCAGGAGCTCCACTAAAAACAACTGGGATGTGTGTATTACATACAGGAAGCGAGGCTCCTGTGAGCTCCCTCATGGTCAGTTACTGTGAACAGCAGTTTTGATGTGTTTCCTGGCAGCTGCAGCTCTACTGCATGGACACCAGAGAAGAGCGTTTTCCAATAAACACTCTTAAGCAGTGTAGCTTTTTAACTTAATGAATCTTTAAGGGTAAAGTGCAGAATGAATTCTGTTTTATGTTGGCTGTCCAGGTATTTAAAGGTGTTATATACAATATATGGCCAAAAGGATTTGGATACTATCATTAACATGGAGTAGGTTCCCCTCTTTAGTGTTATAATAAACTCCATTAGATGTTCTCGTACAGCTGTAAGGATGTGTGTTGCACAAGAGCATTAGTGAGATCAGACGCTGATGCTGGGATGTCTGGAGTGTAGTTGGTGTTCATTGGGGTTGAGCTCAGGACTCTGTATGGGACAAGTGAGTTTTTCTCCTCCAATCTTAACACACCACGAAGCTCACTTTCTGCACAGGAGCACTGTCATACTGGAGCAATTTTAAACCTGTCAGGTTCCGGGAAAGGAAAATGTAATGCAAAGATATTTTACAGCAGTGGTCACCAACACTGCTCCTGGAGATCTTTCTTCCTCCGCCTTTCCTCTACTACCATCTCCAAAATCCCACACACCTCTTTTAACTGATCAAGAGATTAGATGGTGGGCGTGACAAGGGTTGGAGCTAAAATCTTCAAATAGGTAGATCCTTAGGAACCAAACAGGAAGTTGTGCATTACAACAAGACGTTGTTTTGGCTTCCTGTGTACAAATGTGGACAGTTGACAGTAAAGAAAACATTTTAAGATGAAAATGGAAACACATTGTTTGAGTCAGCTTGATATTAAGCTAATTTATAAACAACAGTGTACCCAAGAAGCAATATGGCGGCCACGTGGGAAATCCATGGTGATAGCGGAAACTGCTGGAAATATCAGAAGCATTCCCAAATGCTCCGGCACCAGATATAAAAGTGATAATGGCTCCAATGTACCCATGATGAAACTTGGCACCCCCTCCACCCGAGGCATGTTTCTACAGAAACTGCTAAGGATTTCCCATTCCATTTTTTAAAAACCCAATTAGGGTTGTAGGGAGACTGGAGCCCATCTCAGCTGACTCTGGGCGAAGGAGGGGCACACTCTGAACCACACCTAGGGGCAATTTGGAACAGCCAGTTAGCCTAATGTGCATGTCTTTGGAGTCTCGGAGGAAACCGGAGTACCTGGTGGAAAACTATGCAAGCAAGGGGAGAACATACACACTGCACACAGAAACGCCATCGCTGAGCCTGGATGTCAAACCCAGGTCCTTCTTACTGTGCTGGATGTGCTGACCACTACACCATCCGAGCGGGAAAACATGACTGACTGACCAACCAGACAAATAATAGACAGACAGACAGACAGATAGATAGATAAATAGATAGTTAGAATAATCCTATAAAAGTAGAATTTTTTATCTGTTCCCTATTAAAAAAAATAAATGCATGTAATGTTCACTGATGATCATGATCACCAACAGCCAATCAGAACAAAGATAAGTGATATAATACAATATTTCTGGTCACTGGATATTTTGTGGGCGTTTCTTTAGAGGCAAGTGAAAGGAGATGCTTTGTTTATATAAACAATACAGATCTTAAAAGAAAGAAAGAAAGAAAGAAAGAAAGAAGTATCATGCGTATGAAAGCAATAATGCTTAATACCTGTTCTTTCCTGTTGCATGGGCAGATGTGCCTATTGCAGATGTTTGAGTGTTGCTGGTGCTTGGATGTGAGAGGAAACAGTGAACGATAGAAAAGAGGAGGATGAGAAAAAGAAGAGTCGGAGGTGTGGGTAGGACTGAAACTTTATGACTGTATGACAGTAATGGAGTGATATGAAGAAGAATGCGTGATTGCGGCAGAGCTGGAAGTTACACTGCAGGGGTGGGACTCCTGCATCCTCTCTCTCTCTCTCTCTTTCTCTCTCCCCCCTCTCCCCCCCGCGCTCTTCCCCCACCCCCTCTCTCTCCCTCTCTCTCTCTCCCCCCTCTCCCCCCTCTCTCTCTCTCTCCCCCCCTCTCTCTCTC
>JAQMYF010000007.1:2121316-2133421 GCA_030014195.1 Neosilurus mollespiculum
CGCGTACACTCACACAGGTGCTCTCTCTCTCGCGCGCACACACACACACACACACACACACACACACACACACACAGCGCTAACATAAAGTGCATCTATCATATTATCAGACTTACATAACAGGTGAGTGATATCATTATACTGGGGAGATCGGCTTCTCCAGGAAGTAACATTCCCCTGCACTCTTTGCATGATTAAGTCAGAGTGCATCTGTGTTTGGCTTCATCTCCATTCTTATGATCTTCACACTCCCACACACGCAGAAAATAGACTCCTGAAAGTTTATTATGGCTGCAGCTTGCGTCATACATGGATCCAGAATGTTCTTAATGGATCCCCACAACAGTACTAACAGAACTATATGCTGCAGTAAAAAAAAGTTGCCTATTATCTGATTATTCTTTATTAACAGTGTGCATGAATAAATACTATTTACAATAAATATGTGCTGAATATGTAATATTTTATAACTTCATAGCAGGCGGCACAGTGGTGTAGTGATTGGCATGTCCGCCTCACAGCAAAAAGGCCTACGTTCAATTCCTGGGCTAGGGCGTTTCTGTGTGGAGTTTGCATGTTCTCCCTGTGCTTATGTGGGTTTCCTCTGGGTACTCTGGTTTCCTCCCACAGTCCAAAAACATGCACAGTAGGCTAATTGGCTGTTCCAAATCGCCCCTTGGTGCGAGTGTGAGTGTAAATGGTGATGTGTGTGTATGTGTTGCCCTGTGATAACTTGGCAAGCTGTCCAGGGTGTAACCCACCCTTGCCCAGAGTTGGCTGAGATAGGTTCCAGCCTCCCCGCATTCCAAGTAGGATCAAGCGATCAGGATTATTGAATGGAAAATGAATGAATAAAAGAATTCATGCCACTTCTTGTAACATGTTCCTACACCCGCTGTATGGACGGTTTATTATCAGTGTCATTAGGCTGTAGTCCTGTTTAAAGGTGCACCGTAAGAGATTTACGAGGGTCTGCATATTAACTGAAAGGAAATATAGTATGAGGTGGTGGTAGGACTGTGGCAGCTCAGTGGTTAACACTCTCACCTCACAGTGAGAAGGATATTGGTTCACTTCTTCCTGTGGAGTTTCCATGTTCTCCCCATTTTTGTGTGGGTTTCCTCCTGGAGCTCTGGTTTCCTCTGACGGTCCAAAGACACATCAGGTGCAGATAAGGTCATCTATCATTAAATATATTGTCCGGGTGGAACGTGGTGTATTGGTTTAGAGAACATTCAGCCTTGCTTACAGCATGTAATCGTCATGGCATTGTTAAAACAAACAGGACTCTGTTGTGCCAATACTTATGTGAAAATGATTCCTCATACTCCCTGATCCACTCTTTCATTATTTGAGTCCCCATTTTATATTCGTGCCATCAGGGAAGAAAAAGTCCACGGATGTAATAACCTGCTCATTTAGTACATTCAGCTCTTCAGCTGACTTCATATTACAGCCTCGACCGGACCAACTGGGGCAACAATGACATGGAGATTACATGCTGTGATCAAGGCTAAATGCTCTCCAAGAAAATATCAGAGTGTGCAACTTTTTTTTTGGCCGGGCAGTGTACATATAATGCTTTAGAGTAACATCTGTTGCCATCTAGACAGCGTCTTTCAGGGACATCCCTGCTTCTTCCACCAAGACAATGCGGACCAGCCTGAAGTTCAGACCTGGATCTTAATAAAAATGTGTTGAATAAAATGAAAAATGCAACAGTAGAGACCCTGGACTGTTCAGCAGCTGAAGTATATCAAGCAAGAATAGGACCAAATTAACTTAGGAACTTAGAGAATGCAAACCTCTGAAGCTGAAAAAACCCAAGTACACAGCACCCCCTGCTGGGCCTGCTGTAATACCACACCTCCAAAATATAAATACTTCACAATGTTAAATAATCTTCCAAAAATTCCAGGATCCAGGATTTGATCTTGATCACTACCAGAAATGGTACCTGGGCTGTACTCTGCCCTTCCAAAAAATTCATCAAATCAAACATGTTTGGGACATGTTTAACATAAATTCCCACTTGAGACCCTAATCTTAAGATGAGACAGCGAGTGAGTCAGTGAGTAAATTCAGAATGAGTTAATAAAAAAAAAACAAAACAATAAAATGTATCAGACTGAATATTAAACATATTATCCATGATTTGTTTTCATTAATTTTCTGAACCGCTTAATCCTAAGTAGGGTCGCAGGGGAGACTGGCGCCCATCTCAGCCGACTCTAGGCGAAGGCGGAGTACACCCTGGACAGCTCCGCAGGCCATCGCAGGGCCAACACACATACATCCATTCACTCACACCTAGAGGTGATTCGGAACAGCCCCCCTCCGCATTATATTCAACCATATAAAACATTTACTATGAACTTCAAGAAAATTAGGATCAGCTAGATCTCACAGGAATGAGGTCACCAGTCATGCACGCTCAGCTCGGTCACAAAAGTCTGAGTCATTCATTCATCCATTCATTTTCTGAACCGCTTAGTCCTAATTAGGGTCGTGGTGAGGCTGGCGCCCATCTCAGTCGACTCTGGGTGAGGGCAGAGTACATCCTGAACAGCTCGCCAGGCCATCGCAGAGCACAATCTGAGTCAGTCTTAGTTTTCTTTTTGCTAAAACATCCATGAATATCTAACTTTGACCACCAGACAATGCCTTGGATCAATTCTTTTTACACATTCAGGGTTTACAGCTTAGAAATTTAGGGATTTAGGAAAACAAGCTTACGTCATATGGCTGGAGGCTGAGATGTTTTGTTTGTGGTGTGACTGGCTCTGTGTTTGTTAGCCATTTACTCTCAGTTGAGTTATGGTGAAGAAAGAGGTGCGATTTCTAATGAAAAACAACCATTCAGTCTCTAGTGCGCATGCCCAACTGGTGACGCATCCCCTTTAAACTGGTTGCACAATGCTCTAAGAATATCTCAGAACTAAAAGCGTCCTGCAAGGCAAAGTGGGTGAAAATTCATTAAACAAGAACAGAACAACTCTGAGACGCTGTAAAGTGTTTGCGTGCTGTGTCTGCGGAAGGTGGTGTGACTAAGTGTTGACTCAATATCCAGTGTGATGTAATTGTGCATTAAGAGGCTTTATTTACCTTTAAAAAATTATATTCAAAAATAGCAATTTCCTTAATTAGTGAGCTCTCATAGCAGGAGAGGGAATAATTAGCGGGAGTAATTCAGGATATTAAGCAGAAACTCTTATTAGAGCCATTAGGAACCACTTTATGGTGCAAAGGATCAGTGCACAGAGTGCTCTATTTCATAGTTTATTGTTCCACTGCAGCGCTGACATTCTTATCTGATCATTTTGACACATGATCTTGCTCATTCCTCTCCAGAGTTCATTACCACAGGCTTTTATATAGTACATTCTCTCAGACTCTCATTTGCACCTCTCTTCTGCCCACATTTTCACAGCTCCCGCGCTCTCTGATTCACACTTGGGCAAAAAACGCAACACATTGTCACCGTTTCACCCAGTCATCTGCCGAGCAATGGCGAAGGGTTCGATTCGGTGTGGGTTTCATGATATTTTAGCTCTCAGGTGAATGTTAACTGTTTATTAACCAAGGACGAAGTCTGTACGGAGAAATCTCAGCCCAAGGTCTTGTACAGACCGAACGGAAAGGCGAGGTCTTGTGCCAGCCAAGAGGCTGAAATTTCTCTGTATAGACCTCGAACTCGATTAAATCCAAATTGGAGAATTGCGTTTTCCAGAGTGGATGGCATTTGTGGGAGCAATCAGGAAGTGGATTTAAGTTCTCTCCTTACATATTTGTAGGAGTGTCGAGTGTTACACCCTTCAGCAGCTGTCATGGTGGTCTTTGATTTGAGCCTTGGTTTTCTTTGTCATGTTCTACTTTTCAGTATACTTCATGTTCTTGGTGGCTTTTTTCCACCTTAGGTTTGTTTTGCTCAGTTTGTACATTGTAAGGCGGCAACTTTTTTTTATCAGCTCCCGCCCCTCAGGAACTATAGGAATGGATTCCTTCAGTCTGTCTGTCCATCACACTTTATTTTCCGGACATTTTGTTGCCGCGCACTGGAGCTGGGGCTTTCAAACTTGCTATGCTTGTACTTTATTTGCATATTATGAAATGGTCCTTTTTGCGGGAGCATCTGGACCCCTTTTGCATTTAACCCATCCAAAGTGAGCACACACACACACGTAAACAGTGAGCACACACACACACACACACAAAAACCCCCACACACACACACACACACACACTCAGAGCAGTGGGCTGCCACACATTGGGGCACCTGGAGAGCAGTTGGGGATTAGGTACCTTGCTCATGGGCACTTCAGCCATGAAGTTCCCCCGCCGCCACACATTTTTCCTGCTGGTTCGGAATCAAACCAGCGACCTTTTGGTCTCAAAGCCTCTCTAACCATTAGGTCACGGCTGCCCCGTACTATGCTTCATGCTTAGCATATTGCATGTGCTACACGCTACACTTCCTTATTTAAGTTTGTGTTTAATTTCCAGTCCACAGTAAACTCCTCATCTCACGTACAGACCTTGTCTTCACATGAACTTTCAGAGACTTTTAAATTTCCCTTCCTGTAGAAACTGCTAAAGATCACAGTGCACAGGGCAGCAGGGCAACTTGCTGGGATATGCATTAGTCCATACGCAACTGGATGACATGAATTAACCTCTGATTGTGATATTAGACCCAAAATTAGTTATTTTACTTTCTCTCCCACGCATAAATAGATAGGCTAATCACTAAGCAAAGTGGCAGAGTTTCTTGCTTCTGGCCGTGTAGGCAATATTTTTCTCAGCATGACTCATGTTTAATGTCGGGCAGCCCGGCAGTGTAGTTGTTCTCAATGTTGCCTCACAGCAAGTAAGTACTGGTTTAAAGCTCACAGCTTTGCATATTCTTCCTGTACTTGCTTGTGTGGGTTTCCTCAGGGTACTACAGTTTCCTCCTACAGTCTAATAATATGCACATTGGTTCTACTGTAATCACCTATAGGTGTGAACGTAAGTGTAAATGGTTGTTTGTGTCTGTGTTAGTCCTGTGATAAACTGGTGGCCTGGTCAGAGTGTATCCCATGGCTTGTCTGAAGTCAGCTGGGATTGGTCCAGCTTCATCCATGACCCTGACGGAAAAGCGGAATAGAAAATGTAAGAATGTTTGATGTTTAAAAGTAAGTAACCCTACCGTTCTGACCGGGTCCATTCTCCAAGGCACCAAGTTTGCAGCATCACTGTGCAATTTAAGGAGAATGTGGCTTCCAGGGTTTGAGACCTTTACAGTTATTTTAATCTTAAACATAAAGCTTGATACTATAAAAATGCTCATACAGTACTTTAATCATTAAGGTAATAAACTCATTCTTTCATTTTCTGAGCCGCTTAATCCTAATTAGGGTTGCGGGGAGGCTGGCACCCATCTCAGCCAACTCTGGACGAGGGCGGGGTACACCCTGGGCAGCTCATCAGGCCATTGCAGGGCCAACACACATACAAGCAGTCACACTCACATTCACACCTAAGGGCGATTTGGAACAGCTCATTAGCCTACTGTGCATGTTTTTGGACTGTGGGAGGAAACCAGAGTACCCAGAGGAAACCCATGCAAGCATGGGGAGAACATGCAAACTCTACACAGAAACGCCGGAGCCTGGAAATCGAACCCAGGCCTTCTTGCTGTGAGGCGGATATGCTAAAATAATAAACTATGTATTATAAAAAATAAAGTAGGTAATTGTGTATGGATTTTGCGGATGATGTACACATATAGAGAAAAATAATACACAATAATATATAAATCACAGATCTGGCAACCGAGATATTTTTACACGCTATCTCTCCTTCACTACTTGGTGTGTAGCACTGATGTCTGTAATAATTTCTCTAAATAGTTGTGGCTGTATCTGACCTTTTCTTAACAATAATATAAACTCTATCAAATTAAATCACTGCTGCGAGTTAATATTGAGCTATCGGATATTTATAGAGCTCCACTGATTCGAAAACCAGTCAGCATCCATGAACTGTGTTGTTCTAATAAAAGGAGGTCTTAGACAGAGAATCTGAGAACATCAGTACAAATTCATTAACTGTACCATGGGGAGTGTGTGTGTGTGTGTGTGTGTGTGTCTGTTACCATGATAACCCGATAACTAAGGTGGTGATCACACTACAGGTGCGATTGAAAAGTGACTGACACGAATGGCAATTCGTGACTGTCGGTTTTCATTCTGAAATTTGTCACGCGATATTCACGTCATCGCCTGGTTCGTGAACTCATCACAAAAAAATTCAAACGTTTTAATGTCACAAATCAAGGCTCTGATGCGGAATAGTCTCAAACTCTTCTCAAACAGCACGCACGTGTCGTGAGAAGGTCGCAAAGTTGTTGTTTTGCTCGCAAATTATTCGTTTTTTGTTCACAAGGAAAAGCGAAACGTTGGAGACTTCCACGTGGAATGTTGAAGACTTGCTGGCATCCGCCATATTACATGTATTTTGTCATCATTCGTATTTTATTTGCATATTGTTCACACTAATAACGTGCGAATAACAAGCAAATGGTGTGAGAACAAAAAGCAAACACAACGTGACTGATTTACGAAGAGCGAAAGAAGAAAGAGAGAGAGAAAGAGAGAGAGAGAGATGGAGAAAGAGTTAGAGAGAGAGAGAGAGAGAGAGAGAGAGAGAGAGAGTTGGAGAGAGAGAGAGATGGAAAGAGTTGGAGTTGGAGAGTTGGAGAGAGAGAACGAGAGAGAGAGAGAGAGAGAGAGAGAGAGAGAGAGAGAGACAGAGAGAGAGAGAGAGAGAGAGAGAGAGAGAGAGAGAGAGAGAGAGAGAGAGAAAGAGAGAGAGAGAGAGAGAGAGAGAGAGAGAGACATTGAGAGAGAGAGAGAGAGAGAGAGAGAGAGAGAGAGAGAGACTGTGCTGCAGTAGCAGTGTGAATTGTCTTTTCTCTTCCAGGAATTATCCTTCTAGTATATTTAGCTCCACCAAAGAGCTCGTGTTTAACCCTCCGTTTGTGTGTTTGTTATCAGAATTACACAAAAAGTTATGTGTGGGTTTTTATGAGATTTTTACCAGAGGTGTGGCTTTGGACAGGGGAGACTTCATTAGATTTTGGAAAAGGTCCAGATCAAATTCTGAATTTAAAGGATTCTTTAACATTGTGAGATTTTTGCCACATAATTTGCCACATAATACATGGTGACACCCCTAAAAAACTTGCACTTCAAAGGTAAATAAAAAAAGGTAAAGATAATCAAATTATCATTTGCACACAAAACTTCATTCAGTTCAGTTTTTATTAGTTCGAGGAGAGTAATTAACTGTAACTGTTGCTGTACCTGTCTTTTTAAGGCCACGACTGGAACACTCTGATGCTGAAGAAGTGGAGATGTGGTTTCAGTAAGATGGAGCGACGGCACACACAACTCAAAGATCACTGGAAACGCTTTTTTTTTTTTTGTGTGTGGCGCTACCTTAATTCACAGGTGTATACTCATCCACAACAAACTCTTGAAGACCTTAAGGTTGTAATTTTTGCAGGATTTTTAAAACATAATAAATAAAAACTGTATTGAATGAATTTTCATGTGTGGAAATAACAATTTGATTCTCTTTAATGATTTTTTCAATTTCCTTTGAAATGTGGGAGCATTTATTGGCTCGACCTAGATTAATGAATGCATTTATGTAAATTTATTAATGAATGTATTTATGTAAATTTATTAATGAATGTATTTATGTAAATTTTGTACCTTACAGTACAGTTTATTGCATGAAGTAGTGGCTGCTCCCCAGACCCCACTCATGTTCACGAATTTCTTTAGATACAATTTGAGCAAAAACCATGACAACACACCTGGCACACAACAAGTGCTTGCTTTGTCTGACAGAAGACTTTTACAGTCATGTCGGGCTTCTGCAGAAAGAAAATGATTTCATTTACAACAGGCTATAAATAATACATTTAAAAAAAATCCTGATGATTATCAATAGACTATTCGATCATGTCTTTGTACTGTAAAATATGAGACTGCGAATAACGTACAATCATTTTAATCATGCTCAAAGGACTTTTTCTTTTTTTAATGATTGATATTCCTTATTCATGGAAACATCAAGTAAAAAGCCAGTCAGCATACAGGCTGTTTTTCTTCTCAGAGATCAGAGATGGGGGTGGGGTGGGGTGAGGTGAGACGAGTTCTGATGTGCGCTTGACTTTGCTTAAAGTGAGGGAGAATTGCATGATGTATGGCTGTGTGGTCCTCTGTGTCACCACGTGCCCTGAGCTCTCTGCAACACTGTGCTGTCCCGCCAACAGAGCCGTCATACCCAGGGTTGTTGTCTTCCGCCTCCTCTCCCAAGTCCAGTCTTCACACGCGAGGGATGACGTGTGCTGCACAGCAGCAGTACCACTGTAGCACAGCCGCATTCTGGCAGTGCAAAAAGGGGCTATTTGAGCTACAGCTGGCACCCTGGGCAGGTGCTGGTGTAGAGGTTAGCCTGTCTGCGACACAGCAAGAAGGTCCTGGATTCGAGTCCCGGGCTTGGGCGTTTCTGTGTGGAGTTTGCATGTTCTCTCTGTGCTTGTGTGGGTTTCCTTGGGGTACTGTGGTTTCCTCCCACAGTGAAAAAGACATGCACAGTAGGCTGATTGGTTCCAAATTGCCCCTAGGTGTGAGTGTGAATGTCAATGGTTGTGCGCTTTGCTCTGTGATGGAGTGGTGAGCTGTTCAGGGTGTACCCCACCTTTGGCCAGTGTCAGCCGAGATATTCTTTAGCCTCTTCCGAAACCCTGGTAGGATTAAGCGATTTAGTGAATGAGTGAGTGTTTGGAAGTGTGATATTACAGTCCAGGGAGTTCACCGTCAGCTGAGATAGGCTCAGGTGTGAGCAAGAGTGTGAATGGTTTTGTGTATGTGTGTGTATATGCCCTATGATGGTTTGGCAAACTGTTCAGGCTGCACCCTTCCTTTGCCCAGTGTCAGTTGAGATAGGAACCAGCCTCCCTGTGACCCTAATAGTAGGATTAAGCTGTGCAGCAAATGAGTGAGTGTGTGAGTGTTTCGTTTTTTATTATTCTCTCTCACACATACACACGATATCTCACATTTCCCTTTTCATTCATCAAATATTTCACTTTACATTTTTATGTGTACCATTGCTGACTTTCATCAAGAGTAGGCTGCATTGCTGTCAGCGTATTTCTGCCCAGCGATGGCCTGGCGAGCTGTCCAGGGTGTACACTGCCCTCGCCCTGAGTCGGCTGAGATCGGCGCCAGTCCTTATTAGGATTAAACGGTTCAGAAAATGAACAAATGAATTAATAAAATTTTATGTGTTTAGGCTGATAATAAATATAATGATTTTTACCTCCACCAAGGAGTTTATGTTTTACTTTCCATTTGTTTGATGTTTTTTTGCGATGAGTTTATGAACCGGGCGACCAAAATGTGATGCCGTAAATGTCGCGACACAAATTTGAGAACATTACAAGAATGAAAAGCGAGAGTCTGTTGTATCGCACCTCTAGAGCGATCACCTCCTTACCCACAAAAACAATTTCAACTTATTCAGCCCTCATGTTCCTGCTCTTCCTTCTCGTTTCAGGCGGTGGAACCATGTCCTCTTCACACAGTCTGGACATCTCTGACTACCACGTCAGCGGTAAGAGAAAAAGAACTTAAGAATGTATGTCCTTACCGATGTGCTGTTTTGCTGATGTGGCGTGTCTCTCTGGTGTGTCAGTGATCCGCGATCCTCCTGCCTGGGAAGTGGGTGTGTACCTGTTGGGGTTTCTGGTTCTGCTTGGCATAGTAGGAGTAAATCTCTGGAAGCTGTGGAGGTCTGGCTCTTTCCCTGCTCCCTCACCATACCCCAACTTCAATTACCGCTACCTGCAGGAGAAATATGGCACCTCTTACTCTGAAGTCAGACAGAAGGTAATAGGCTCCATTGGTTTGATGTGTGCAATCATTCTGCCTGTAAAGAACCTGCCACTAATCTTCCTTGTTTGGAAATATATGCTCGATTTTATAGTGTGTTGCAGCTTCTAACCACCGAAGAGCATCCTCAGCAAGCCGTAAACCCAGCCTGCAGCTGGCTGACACTCCCGACGGCTTTCGCGAACTCGGTCCTCTGGAGCTGATGAGCCGGGACATGGACATGAAACGCTCCGCCTCGGTCGACTCGCTGTGCTCCATCTCATCCATTGCCCAAACATTTGGTCATGATGTCACCGTGGGCCAGCTGGAGGTGACCCTAGAGCTTGAGGCACGAGCCTCGCTATTGCATGTCACTCTACATCAGGCCAAGGACCTGCTGGAGAAGGAGGAAGAGAACTTCCCCGGCTGCTACATCACTGTCACGCTTCTACCTGACGAGATCAATGTGGGCGTCACACGGGTGAGCGAACTGCTAGAGCAAGTCGTTTGCAGTCAATCCGTCTCGATTGGAGAAAAAGGCATTAAAGAGTTTATTCTCCTTTTAATGGAAATGAAACTGTATCTATAACTCATGCCTTAAACTAGCTTTGATTCACCGAGGCTCTGGATAATCATGTGGCCCTGCAGGCATGACATTTCTTCCAACTGTGGATGGAATGAACAAGTTATGATAGAGCCAACAAAACTACTGGAAATCTCAAAAAACTGCAGAGACACACCACCTTTTATCACCAGCTTCTAAAAGCATAAGTAGCACTTTACTTCACGTTTGTCAGTCAGTTAAAAAAAAAAAACCCTCTGAACTGAATGCTTAGTCCTGGATACTGATGAAATTGTAATGCAAGCTCAATTTTGCAAAGAGGAATTTACTTTACTTATTTATTTAATATCTCTTTTCTTTCCTGTAGCCGATTTCAGTTCTACAAATTAAACATTCCCATTCAATAAGTACTCAGAGAGTGCAAACCTCTACCAAGGTGGGGAAAAAAATTAACAGAAAGCATACAGCACCCACTGATGGTCCTGCTTTATTACCACAGTTCCAAAAAAGTTTACAGTGTTAAAGGTAAAGGCCTGTTGGGCTTTTACACTACTGGCTCGTCAGGCTGGAGCTTATCCCCAGTTTCTAGGAGATCAACTCCTGCTGGATGGGACTTTTGTCCATCGCAGGTTGCCTTCCCAGTGCTGGGCGAACAGAGGCACACTTCTGGTTAAGACCTTGCCCAGCATGGTGAGGGTCTAATGGGGATTCAAACCCATGACCTCTCAATCATGAGTCCAACACCCTAACCACTACACCACCAGACCCGCTACAATGTTAAAAAATCCTATAAAAAATTCCTGGATCCAGAATTTGATCTGGATCATCTCCAAAATCTAAAGGAGTGTTACTTGGGCTGTACTCCAACTCTCTTTCACCCTCCTCCCAAAAGAAAAGAAATTCTGTTCATAACTTTTTGCATAAAGTCGCAAACAATCAAACAGACAAACATATAAACCAACAGCGACAAAAACATGAGCTAAAAAAACAAAAACAAAAAAACAAGGCCAGGACTTTTGGATCAAGTGCTTGGTCACACACTGGATAAAAGCATCAATTAATAAATTAATGAATAATTCTTGTGCAACTTAATGTTCCGCCTGTGCTTGAAAACAATATTTCATCACAGCCTTCATTTCATATCCAGCACTTTGGAGGTCTACAAGCACATCCATCACAGATCAAGCGTGCAGTTATCTCAGCTTATATCAGGTGGTCAGTGTTAGATCTAACTCTTACTGGTGATGTGGAAAAAGGTCTCAGCCGTTCTCAGCACTGGTGTTGTTAGAAAGAGCTGAGAGCAGCACCACTGCCTTTCCCACCGCTGACACAACATGCACTCCGTTTAGCTTTCTGCCAGTCAGTCGTCCTAAACTCGCGGAGTTTGGAGAAATTGTGCCAACATATGTTGTTATAAACACCATCCTAGAGAAGTTCCTCAATCACAGCAAATAGTGACAACTTAGCAACTAGAAAATCCTTAAATTTAGTGAAGTATAGTGACCTAACTTTAGGAATTTCTATAAAAATCTTAAAATACACAATATATATATATATATGTATATATATATATATATATACATATATATATATATATATATATATATAGATCCG
>JAQMYF010000007.1:2174143-2184632 GCA_030014195.1 Neosilurus mollespiculum
TAGGTATTAGCCACTAAGATATGTTTTTTACCCCAGTGGCTATGAAACGACACAGGGTCACATATGTGTGTGTGTGTGTGTGTGTGTGTGTGTGTGTGTGTATATATATATATATATATATATATATATATATATATCTGTTCAAAAATGATATTTATCCTTATGAAAACTTTAAGAAAATAAAAAAGTCCATACGTGTGACAACGCATGAAAGGGTTAACTGTTAAGAGCCAATTTTTGGAAGAAACATGCAGTAAAACATGCGGCATGAAACTTTACCTCATTCACCTTTTATCTCTGGCTCTCTTACTGTATGGCCCTCTTAAGGGGAGGGGTCCCGAGGGCCAAAATTGCAAAAAACTGAAAAATAGTTTTTTGACTTTGATGATCTCTGTGCGCCTCATTGTGTGTGCCACCTATAGCTGGCCCCTCAAATCACGACTTTTCATTTTTTGGGCTGCATACGGGACCTCCAACTGCTTGTGCCCTGATTAAGCCTGGCTCATTCATGTATATTTGGACACGTGGGGACCTTTCCTTTCTAAATAAGCATACTTACTATGAAATAATATCAAGAAGGCCTTCACCTGGAGCTCTGGCTCATAAAGGGATAATGATGCAAAAAGCCTTTCTGATAATATTGTCATAGAAGGTAGAGACTCTACAGGTATAGAGGAACATAATAAATGTAGTTTCATTTAATTCCATAGAGGGCGCTCTGAGTTATGGTCTGATGAAAATGTACCAGAACTGCATTTACGCCACAAAAAGTGCCCCCTATACAAAAGCGACCGAACTAAGCCACTGCCATTCATGCCATACCGTACCGTACCATTCCAACTTTATTTATATAGCACTTTCACACAGCCATAGCTGAAACAAAGTGCTGTACATCGGATATAAAATGCAGATTTAGAAAGGAAAGGTCCCCACGTGTCCAAGTATAAATGAGTGAGCCAGGCTTAATCAGGGCGCAGGCCGTTGTAGGTACCCGAATGTATCCCAAAAAGTGGAAAGTCGTGAATCGAGGGGCCAGCTATAGAGATGACGCCCTCATTCAGCCTTGAAAATACCAGCATTTTTGAAAGGCTCTACCTGATATGGTCATATACCATAAAATCATGGGGGGACCCCTTCTCTTAAGAGGGCCGTACATTTTTTTCAGAAGGGTTCCAGAGATAAAGAACATGATTTCTGTCAGTTTTGGCAGTATATCTGCCCCCACCAGAGCATCGATAGGAATCAGAGGGGGTGATGTATCCCACCCTGGGTGAAATCTAGCCACTGAATCAGGTGTCTCCTCTGACACCTGTACCACTGTGTAATTGGTTCCTTGTCATGTTGAGAGTCTGATATAAAATGTTCCTCACAGGGTCGTCTCTTCTCTTACCCCGACACCCACCGCCATCGACTTGGAGCCAACTACCTCCAGCTGCCTGTGAATTGCCCCTATCGTTCCCGTGTGGCCAACTATCAGAGAGATGGCCCCATGTGCATGACTGAAAATCAGGGTGAGAAATTCACACACACACTGCACACTCTCAGCCTCAGATCACGTCTCACCCACACGCAGTGTTCCTGCACCATCATCGCTCCACTGAACTCATAACACAAGAGCTTTTAATTTTCATGTACAGGCGGAGCCCCGAACTACTATCCCAACAGCTTCAGTGCCCCAGAATGTCAGTCAAGCTTCTTGGAGACCAAGTTTAGAGTCTCTCCTGATGTCGGACGCTACAACAGCTCGGATGATGATAATGTGACACAGGTGTGTGTGGGTCACTTGGACGAGTGATACCGCGGTGGTTTGGTGTAGTCTAAGTCTCTGTTTAGGTTATGGAATGCGTTCTGATGTCCATTTGTGCTCTTGTAGGTTAACACTTTCTTCACTAAGGTCCTGAATGAGGCTGAACGTGAGCGTCTGTGTCAGAACATGGCGGGACATCTGAAAGGAGCTCAGCTTTTCATTCAGAAGCGCATGGTACAGTCTTCGCTAGTCTTTCGCTTCACTGATCTCAGATACTCACAACTCTTCTAAAGTTCTGTCTTTCTTCCTGTCTTCAGGTCCAGCATCTGACAGCGGTGCACCAGGATTACGGCTCTCGCGTTCAGGCACTGCTCGACAAGTATAATGCAGAGGGCAAAAAGGTAAAGCATTGATACGGACAACACAGAGCTATGACAAAGTACTCAACAAAAAAACAACAAAAAAACATCACTCTCTCTCCCTCTCTCTCGCGCTCACTCTCTTTCTCTCTTGTTCTCTCACTGTCCTTCTCTCTTGCCCTCTCTTTCTCACTTTCTGTCTCTCACTCTGTCTCTTTCTCTCTCTCACTCCCTCTGTGTCTGTTTCTCTCTGTCTCTTTCTCTCTCACTTCCTCTCTGTCTCTCTCACTTTGTCTTTCTATCTTTTGCTGTCACTTTCTCTCTCTGCCTCTCACTTTCTCTCGCTGCCCCCCCCCTCTCTCTCTCTCTCGCTCGCTCTCTCTCTCTCTCATCTGTCGCTCGCTCGCTCTCTCTCACTTCCTCTATCTGTCTCTCTCTCTATCTCTCTGTTCAGAACTCGGTGCATGTGTATACACAGAGAGGATCATCTGTGGCTGCGACTTCCAAGATATGATGCCTGGAAATACCCTCTCTCATTGCACTTAAAACTGCAACACACACACACACACAGGTGCACACCCACGCAGGCACAGGCTTATGCACGCACATGCAGAACAAATCCACCTCTCATGGGGTTTAAGCTTAAAGATGTTGAAGTGTTGCTAGTGTGAGTAAATAATCTCCATAAGAAAAATTTTAGGAACATTTAATAAAAACAGTAATTATTCATTATACATCTTAATCTAGCTGTCTTTTCATACACTGATGCTTTTTTTTTTGTCTGTCTGTCTCATCATTAATGCAGAAAAATGACTTGGAGGCTCGAGGCCACCCATAAACATTTCTTCAGTGTGCAGGACAGCGTTGCGTGTGTGTTTTATTATAATCTGTATTTTAGGCTCAGTAAACACAACCCAAGTGCAATTCTCAGATTTCTCATCCTCCAAGTCACTTTTATAATGTGATATTCTTTCATTTTTCTCTCTTGGTCTTTCTGCACATTCTGATACAACCAAAATTTAAAAAAAAAAAAAAAAAAAAAAAAGGGAAAATCTTCCACACTTTATTTCCAAAACTTAGAAGTAGATCAGAACATTAGATTTATGTTTCTAGTTCTTTGTTAGTTAAATCGTTGCTATAATTTCTGTTAAATTTTCCTTAGTTATATCCGGATAAAACTCCTGGTGGAACTGACTCGAGATGTTACCGTCCTAACAAAAATACTTCAGGTATGTTCAGTTCTGTTAAATAGATCAGGGCTGTTAGGGAGGATGATGTGGTTAGTCTTTTATTAGCTCATGTAGTTAATTGCTTATCCGAAATGCAGTGGTCCGTTCAGTGGTTTCATTGTTTATCTGTTCGTCGGATCAGCACTGCCGAATGTGCTTTCACAGGTTAATGTGGTGGAAACACTTAAACACACTCAGTAACCGTTCACTAATGATCGCTTGATATTTTCAGCATTTACAAGAAATAGGTCTGAGGTAATATGTGGCACTCTAGTACCAAACCAAACCAGGTCAAAAATAAGTTTTCAGAAAATGCATATATATATATATTTTTTGTAATTGGACAGAATTTGTACCAAGATATGGACGAATGAAGTCTGAACTTGAAGGGCTATGGAAAAATAAAACATTAAGAAAAATGTGTTTTAAAAATATTTAACCCTTTAGTGGTTTCATTCTATAAACCAGATTGTTCGCCGTCAAACTCCACACACACACTTTCTTCATCATCTTTTCATGACTGTGAGACAAATATTCATCTAAATAAATTTGAGAAATCTGCAGCATGTAAATTAAGCAAATTGACTTTGTTTCCACCAAAGGAAGTTTATTTACACAGAAAGGGTTTTAAAAAACACTATTGGGATTTGTGGGAATTGTGTACCTTTATGTCAAGAAGTTCGATGGCAAGAATTCCTAGCTGAGTGTCGATACTGATTTTTGGGGTGTCTTGAAGCATCACACAAACTGGACTGATTTTGTGGGGTTTTTTTTTCTGCTAACCCCATAAAATGCAGGTCTTGATGGATGTACAGTAGGAGTTTATAAAAACTTGACCAAATGTAACATCCTGGAAGGGACATGGAGGGGGAAAAATATGTGGAGGAAAAAAAAAAAAAAGAAAGGTTTGCGAAATAGAATGCGCTTTCCGTCGGGAGTGTCCGCTAAGTATTCTTTTCAGATGTCACTCACTTGTTCCAAAATCACATCTGAGGCTAAGCTCAAAATTTAATTCAGAGGACCTCTCCCACAAATGTGTGCGTTGCTTTATTCTGCAATGGTACTGCACCCAACACGGTCATTGAACCTGAAGTAAATTGACCAAAAGTCACCAAAGTCCTCAAGTTCTCTTTTTTTTCCTTTTTTAATTTTATTTTTCTCCTCCATGTCCCTTCCTGGGCTCTGCATTTTGATGAACAGATACATGATTGATTTAAGTTTAGAGTCAGAATTATGATCAGAAGGTTGGGACAGCCTCAGTGCAATTGTGCCTTACTGAAGCTTAACATTTGATAACTTGCAATGTAAACTATTATTAATGATTGTATAACTGAACACCTGAGCTAAATGTCTGACTACTTTATATTTTGTTTTTGTTTTTTTTGTCCCATATCCCACTTTATATGTGACCTATCACAGCAAAGTGGGTATTAAGTCAGAAATTATTAATTTTGAGCTTCTGGTACCATTTTGTAGCTGATATCGTAGTTTTTAAATTATATGTTACGAGTTTTGGAGTAAATAACCAAAACCTGCCAGGAATTGTCATCCTTTTAAGCATCAACATTGGAAAAAATTGCATTTAAAGTTTAACAACGTATTAAATAATTTCCAACTTAATACCCACTTTGCTGTGATGGGTCACAAAAAATACTTAACCTTCCTAGTAATATGAGCCATTTGAATGTGATGCTCTATGTAGTCTGTAACTAACTTCAATAAATCATGATTTCCTATGCATCACCATGTTGTTTTATTTAATCTCTTTTGATGGACTTCATTAAGGTTTATTATTGTCTGGTTGAATGAGAGATTGTTTAGGTTTGATTTCATTCTGAATAGTTTAAAATAATTAGTTGACCATCAATAAATGTATTATAACAGATTACTTACTACATTCATTAATGTGATAAGCAAAGCTACTTCCTGGTACATGTGACAGTAGGACACTGAAAGTTCTATATTAAAAGAAAAACTGCAGGGAAACCTAATAAGTGATGAAAGTTATTTCAGTATCACAGTTCAGGTTGTATCAGGAATGAAGTCTGGACGGTTTGTCTAGTGATTATCATACATGCAAAATTTGTACTTGCATAAAACCATAAAGTGAAGCATTGTTTTATTTGAAACCGTGTGGTTAGTGTTTGTGAATGATGTCATGCCCCCTAACCTCTAATATAAACCAGCCTGAAGGCTTTCAAACAGCGCAGAGAGTTGTGAACTTGAGCACCATGCAGACCTCCATGGTTCCACTGAATCCTCCTCAGGGTGGTGGCGGAGGAGCAGGGGCGGTTGTTGTGTCCATGCCAGTGATTCCACAGGATTATGTAGTGTGGTCCATTGGCAGCTTGGTCTATGGGAACCCGTTCTGCCTGGGCCTGATCGCCTTGATTTTCTCCATAAAGGTGAGCCACAAATAACCGGACATTCTGTTATGAACTCTAATTAAATACTGTTTCATGGTTTTAACTGCTGGTACCAGACTTAAAGAGGATGTTTAACCAGCTTTTTACTTCATAGAAAATAAACAAAGTAATTAATCTCCAATTGTAAATTTTTTTTTAATTAATTTCAATGAATGCATATTTTTGTTTTGGATTACATAAAGGGAAAATGTGGATTGGTTTCTCAAGAATTCTTTGTCCTTTAGTCTCAGGGATTTTTCCTTATCACCTCTATCGTTCTCATTATAAATCTAAATATGTGGGTTTCTGAAAAGATGCTTTGTGCCAGTTATTGAAAACAGTAATAACTTCTTTCGTGAAGGTGAGAAACTTCATTTTATTAAAACGTCCCTGAAAACTTCACTTTTTTCACTTTCACATCTGGAATCACAGGAGTAGTAGCCTAGGAGTAAGTATATGCCATTTACATTATTATTGTTATTCATTTATCTGTTCACATTTAAAAATAAATATAGTCATGAACTACTTGTGTGGTTACTTTTTACTTCCCCCTTAAATATTTGCACTTAAATAAATGTTAATGAAAGTATTGATTTGCTAAACCGCTTAATCTTGCCAGGGTCGTGGGGAAGCTGTGTGGAAACGGGGTACACTCTGAACAGCTTGCGAGTCTATCACAGGGCCAACACATGCAATGATTCTCGCTCACACTCACACCCAGGGGCAATTTGGAACAATTAGCCTAATGTGCATGTCTTTGGACTGTGGGAGGAAAATGGAGTACACAGAGGAAACCCACACTAGCAAGGGGGAACATGCAAACACCACACAGAAACACCCTTTCCAATCAGGGACTCAAACCCAAGATCTTCATGCTATTAGGTGAATGTGGTAACCACTACGCCACGGTCCCACCAATATGTGAAATGATAACAAGGCTATTTCAAATCGCCTCTGTGAGCACTACAGTATACAAATATTAATGGCCGAGCACAGTACGCACCATCCGGACCGTCACTCGCACTTCTTCTGTGCTTGAAAAATGTAATATTTTCCTTTGTTCTTGTGTGTTTTAGTCCAGAGACCGGAAGATGGTGGGAGACATGACTGGAGCGCAAACGTATGGCACTAAGGCTCGTTGTTTCAATGCCATTGCGCTTGCACTTGCCATCATCTCCACTGTAATCACCATAATTTTTCTTATCGCAATGAGTGCCACTACTGCTTCGGCTGCTCATTCCTACAGGGGATATTGAATCTGACTTTTATTTTTTTTAATTATTTTTTCTTTCTTTTACTCAGCATCAGAAAGAGATTATGTAGCAAGCAGTATTATCTCCCAGTACAATTATATGTTGCAGTACAACAAAAGGAACACCATTGTATTGTGATCATATATTTGTAAAATGAGCAATAAAACGATTGTCATTAACCAAGATTTTGACTAATTTGTTAATTGAACGACTTTAACTTAACATATACACTGCAATTAATTTGATGAACAATCATGTGGAAAAATAAGTACATCCCATGAAAACTGTTGTCTTTTGTTTCAACAGAAGTTGACCCTCTTTAATACAATGTGCAGATTAAGGTGATAAACGTTTTCCTTCTCCAAACATAAAAAAAAATTTTTTTGCAACTCTGCCATGCACACCACTTTTGTTCAGTGGTCTCCTGATGGTGGTCAAGACCATTAACATTAACCAATGTGAGAGAGACCTTCACTTTAACAGATCCCTGTTTTTAAAAAGTCACACCTGATTGTTATCCATCTGATTAAATACAGAGAATATAATTTCAACTTCAAATTGAATTTATAAAAAATATGTGATGGGTCACACGGTGGTGTTGTGGTATGTCAGTCCAGCCGGGCTCAGTGAGGTTGCTTCTTTATAGAGTTTGCATGTTCGTCCTGTCATTGTGTGGGTTACCTCTGGGTACTCTGGTTTTCTCCCACAGTACAAAGACATGCACAGTAGGCTAATTGGTTGTTCCAAATTGCCCATAGGTGTTAGTGTGAGTAGTTGTGTGTGTGTGTGTGTGTGTGTTAGCCCTGAAATGCACTGGCAACCTGTTCAGGATGTACCCCACCCTTGCCTAGAGCCGGCTTGGATAGGCACCAGTCTCCCTGCGTCCCTAATAAGATCAATTATTTTAAAATAATTAAAATAATTCATTATTTTTTGGTTTACTTTTAGAACTTGTGGGAAAATCTGATCTCAGCCCCTGCAGATGCCACATTAAATAGTTCCCTCTGAGCAACAACGGTATTTACATTGCATTAAGTGTATACCATTTTCATTTACGGATGTCTCTGAGCATTCCCCCCCCCCCCCTCTCTCTCTCTCTCCCCCTCCACATGAGGAATTGTCGAACATGTTTTGATGTTTATTAGCTGGTAAAACCATTATACATGTATACTAGTAAGACAGAGACAGCTGATTGTAGACAGGATTTTTAACAATTTTATAATGAACTGTCCATACAATAAATTGTGGTCTATTTAACTATAATTATGTATAGAGAATAGAATTTTTTCTTTATTTTATGTAGATCATATGAAACGTAGCATGTAACATGAAAATATAAATATGTTGCTGTGGTTGACCGAGAGAATAAGCCAGTTTTTGTCCTGTGGCTCACCCACTATCTGCAGTGTCCTTTCATGATTCTAGGAGCTCATGTGCTATGTGGTGATGCATTTTAAGGTTTAGCAAAACACGCAAACCTACGTGCATGCACACACAAGCACACCTTTCATCCACTTACTGTTTCTCTCTTTCAGCCAAACACCACCTCATTTCCTCTGTAGTCCGTCCCTGTCCTTAGTAGAGGATTGATGTGAGTTCTCTTCCACAATGTGTTAAATTTCATGTTATTAAATGTTTTATTGCATATTCTTGGCATTTACTGTGAAAGAAACTAAATATCAATTTGTAACACTTGTATTCCATGCATTGTGTTTTGGTTTGGTGGATTTTCCTTGTATTGATGATAATACTCAACATGTGCATAACCTAACTTTGATCATTTACCAGTGAGTCAGTGAAGTTGTCTTACCCTGTTTTTGTCCTACAGAGATCTTTACATGTTTTTACATTGAATATTCATGTATATGATTTGCCCTGAGATCGACTGATATTGATGACAATTTTTAAATAGAACCAGTCTGGTACTAGACACCAAACTTGCTACAGATATTCTTTATGTGAATAAGAATCGGTGGTAAAAATTTCAAAGCGCTCATCACTTCTAAACGTGGTTTTTGTAGTGTGAAAATTGCTAGTTTTTGGAAAAAAAACCCCAACAAAACAAACAAACCAAAAAACAATATTATTTTGATGGCTCATTGTTGCTAAAGTTTGATGGATGTAATGTTTTTCACTCTATAGAAATGTTAAAAAGAATCAGGATTGATAATGAAAAAGCTTTCAGCACTCAGTCCTGCAGCAGGGCTCTGAAGTTATTGCACATTTTCAAAAAATCGGATTTTGGACAGGTGGAGTTGAAGCTTTATAACCAAGCAAGGAAAGCAGACAGGTCCATTTTGACCTCGGATTTTAAAAATCCAGGAAGAATTTAAAAGCTTCACTCGCTAATCCATTCTGTACGGTTCAAAGTTCATTCATGCCACGCAAAGTCAAAAAAAATAAAATTTGCAACACCTTTCAATTTTCCTGAAAAACTGGTATTTTCAGTGTTTTTGTTGATTAGCTTATACTTTTACCTCAATATATATAAGTATACTTGTCGGAATACATTTTTTTTATTTTGGTGGCTCATTGCCTACAATAGCATTGTTCAATACATTTTCACCAAAAAATTATAGAGATGTAACGTTTTACTTCTTTTTATTGGGAGCCCTTTTAGACAAAAGTGGTGGTGTATAGCCTTCACTGCACACTACTGTACATCTGCCTAAACCTGCCTAAATTCGATTTGAAGTAAATTTGAGGTTAGCATGTATGCCTTACAGTCCCAGGTTCAAGTCCTGGGCTGTGTGGAATTTGCATGCTTTTTTCTGTGCTTGTGTGGGTTTCCTCCGGGTTCTCCGGTTTCTTTCCACAGTACAAATGTATGAACATTACCTGTTCTAGGTTGCCCTGTGACAGACTGATGAGCTGTTCAGGGTGTACTTCACCTTTGCCCAGTGTCAGCAGATTTAGGTTCCAGTCTCCCCATGACGCTAGTAGTATAAAGAGATTTGTTGAATAAATTAATGAAAAAAATATCCAGGATCATAAGCGTTGATGTTATACAAAGTTTCATCAGGATCTGATCCTGCAGAATTTCAGGACAATACTTGTTGTGCTTATGTAGGATCTCTCTATCTACAAGGAAATAAAGGTTCCTTAAAGTCTTCTGGATGAAAGGGATCGAAATTTTAACATTTGAGTTGCAGGTATATTAGAGGCTTGGGCAGAGGTTTGTGCTCTCAGAGTGTTCTTGTTTTTTTTTAATGTCAATGTCTAAGATTAAAAGAGGGAACCACAAAGTCAGCAGCCAAACTTCATATTAAATTCATGAATGACATGAATGTATTTGTGAAACAGAGCAGCTACACATACAGTAAGATGCTGTTTCCATAACAAATATAGGCATGTCAGTATAAAGGCAACACCTTCCTGCTGCTCATACAATGCACTACAGAGGGTGTAAAACCCATTATGTTCTTACTAGAACCAGAAGACACGAGCATATCACCCCCATCCTATCTACACTGCACTGGCTCCCAATTAAATTTCG
>JAQMYF010000007.1:2218802-2233084 GCA_030014195.1 Neosilurus mollespiculum
CACCTACACTACACATTCCATAACACTGAAGTCAGTATAGAAATATAACAGTATTACTTACATAAGTATCCCACCTGTGCCATGAAACCCCTGAGTTCTGCTGTAATCAGGTGCTTTAAAGGTACAATGTGTAACATTTTGAAGGATCTATGAGCAGAAATTAAGTACATTATCAATAAATGTTTTCATGAATCTATATTCAATCATTAATTCATTTTCTAAGCCGTTTAATCCTCATTATGGTTGTGGGGAGGCTGGTGCCCATCTCAGCCAACACGGGGTGAGGGCAGGGTACACCCTGGACAGCTCACCAGGACATCGGGGGGCCAAGACGCACACAACCATTTACACTCACACCTAGGGGTGATTTGGAACAGGCAATCAGCCTACTGTGCATGTTTTTGGACTGGGAGGAAACTGGAGAACCTGCAACCACGGGGAGAACATGCAAACTTCCCACAGAAGCACCCTGAGTCCAGGATTCGAACCCAGGACCTTCTTGCTGTGAGGCAGACGTGCTAACCCCTGCACTAACGTGCTGCCCCAAATCTATAATCCTTTAAAAAAATAAAAGACGTTGTGTTTTCCGAACCATATCTGCATGGGATGCGGCTCCTCTCTTGATGGAGCCCGCCATCTTGGAGCGCCATGTTTTACAGTAGCCCAGAACCATACAGGCATCGAAAGGGAGGGGTCAGGAATGAAAATTGGTTGCAATCTGGAAACTCGAGACTGCTAAATCTTACAAACTGTAGCTTTAAAAACTTTTTTTGACTTGTATGTAATTCACGTGTCTGATGATGGACCAGTATTTAGGCCTAAAAGAAACTGACAGTTCAGTCAGAATTCTGTTGCAAGGTTCTGGAAAATATCACAGAGCATCATTATTAATCACAGGGGGGAGGGGGAATGGGGGGTTCTGGTATGATGAGATCAAGAACCTGTTGCTGCTGTCTGGTGGAATCCTAACTCTTCTCATCACCCAGAGAGCGTCATTCCCACAGTGAAGAACGGTGGTGGTAGCATCATGCTGTGAGGACGTTTGTAATGGGGAACTGGTTGTGTTTGAGTGCAAGATGGATGGAACCAAATACAGGACAGTGCTAGAAGATAACCTGCTCCAGTTTGGAGATGAATTAAAATTGGGGCATGGTGTGAAGTGTCTGAACAACACTGGAGTGGTGCAGAAATATGAACCGGACTGTGACGAAGACCAGACCTTGATCTGGCAAAAATCTCAGAGCAAGGCCTAGGACAGGGATTATCCCAAAAAGACTAGCTGCACACAGCGGCGGTTCTGAAAAGTATTCACACACCCCGATAACTACTTAACCAACCGGTTAAATTATGTTTTTTAAATTTATTAACTCTTATTACAAAAAATAATGTTATGCTCTTTCAGATGTCAAGCATGGATGGTCACAGCAAGAAGGTCCTGGGTTCGAATCTCAGGCTTTGCAAGAGAGTTTCTGTGTGGAGTTTGTTCTCCCCATGCCTGTGTGGATTTCCTCCGGGTACTCCAGTTTCCTCCCACAGTACAAAGACGTGCACATTAGGTTATTTGGCTGCTCCAAATTGCCCCTAGGTGTGAGTGTGAGTAGTTGTGTGTGTTGGCCCTGCGATGGACTGATGAGCTGTTCAGAGGGTTTCCCGCTTTCGCCCACAGTGAGCTGCGATTGGCTCCAGCCTGTTCGCGACCCTAGTAGGATTAAGCGGTTTGGCAAATGTCAGACGTTGTGATAATGAAACTTAAAACAGTTTCACTTTAATGTCATGCTACAGCAGAATGTGTTTGTCCTGGGTGCAGTATGGCCAATAGTACAAGAGACATGACAAAGGTGGGGTGTTTTTTTGTTTTTTTTAATATGAGAGGTTTTACGATTTCATATTCAGAATTAAAAATCTATATGTGCTTTAGAGTCTGCAGTACTGCCTCCATTTTGTTTTGGTTTTTTTGTGCCTTGCAGGCAGGTACATTATGTGCTCCTCCACCCACTGCATGCATGTTGTCAAAGTTTTGACTCTCATCTGCCCTCTAGTGGATGTTTTGTTTGAGGTCTGTGCCAACTTCAAGGATGCATGGAAGTATCCAGGCAGTGAGAGTATTTGAAAGGGATTTGTTTATTTTATTTTTATTTTTTGTATGCAAAAAGAGAAGAGATGAGGCTTAACAAAGGCTTTAGTTTTAAATTGTGTAATAAGTGTAGATTTGGGCGGCACGGTTAGCACTTTTGCCTCACAGCAAGAAGCTCCTAGGTTCAATTCCCGGGCTCAGGGCGTTTCTTTGAGCATGTTTTCTCTGTGCTTTTGTGGGTTTCTTCCCACAGTCGAAAAAAATGCACAGTAGGCTGATTGGCTGTTCCAAATTGCCTCTAGGTGAGAGAGTGAGTGTGAATCGTTGTATGTGTGTTGATCCTGCGATGTCACGGCGGGCTATTCAGGGTGTACCCCGCTCTCACCCAGAGTCAGCTGAGACGGGCACCAGCCTCCCCGTGACTCTAATTAGGATTAAGCCTTAGAAAATGAATGAATGAAATGAAATTGGTGAAGCATGTGGAAAAGGTGATTTGCTTTCAGTAGAGGAGGTGTGGAGTAAACATCTGTACAATATTCAAACAGGTCTGACATGCATGATGTGAGACAAATAAAGGGACTGATAGCTAGATAGAGGATATTTAATTGCCAAGTACCATATCGTAAGCCAACATGTCACCTTGTGCGAAGGTGTTGGCATGGCTGCGCCCCCTGGTGGTAAGGGGGGACACAGATATTCTTGGTATTTGAATGGCTATGTTAATGAATTCAAATCACCTGCAGATTCCCAAGTGCTGACTTGCATACAGTCCCTACAAAACACCATGAGTGTTCAAGTGCAGAGAGCACAAAATAATCGGGAGTAATCCTAACCCAAGAGTAAATTATTTCCACTGTATATTGTACTAATAATTTGTATTTTCAGTCATTGTTTACAACTCTGGGCACCCAGACCAGCCCGTGTCTCGGTTTATTCAGCGCCATTAATATTGTGTTTATGGATTTCTGTCTCTCTTAATCTATCAGTCTGTCAGTCAGTGTGTTGATTTGCTTTTATTTTCTTCCATCGATCCATTCATTTTCCCCATATCCAAGGTTGGGTCGCAGAGGGCACAGGTTGATGAGGGAAACCCTAAAGACACTCTCTAGCTTTTTGGGGGGAACCTCAGGCATCCCGAGTCCATGTAATCTGTTCAGCCTCCTTCCAGTTGGATGTGTCTGGCACACCTTTAAAGCGAGGCGACCAGGAGGCATCCTAATCAGATTCACGAGCCACCTTAACTGACTTCTTTAATGTGGGTGAGCTGCCACTCTTCCCCAGTGTCCGAGCTCCCTACCCTATCTTTAAGGCTGAGCCCAGACTCCCTCAGAAGGAAACTCATTTCAGCCTCTTGCATCCGCAATCTCGTTCTTCTCGTTCAGTTCCCTCGTTTCCATAACAGATCGGTGCAGTGCCCTCTTTTGTATTCTGTAATTTCTTTAATTTATACCAATTAAATTCATCAGCTGGCTTTCACATTATATTTCCAACAGTTCTTTTGGTCCCTGATTGAGTGATCGAGTATAAGGATGTTTTATTTATTTTTCATTGTTGTGACCCTGCTTTTATACGAAGGTGTGTGTTTTTGTGGTAGAACACGGTCCAGGAATCGATATCTTCACCCCTGGGAAGCCTGGAGACTATGAGCTGGATGGAGGGATCTGGGAGGACGAGGATGCGCGGAACTTTTACGAAAACCTAGTGGACCTCAAAGCTTTCGTACCGGCCATTCTGTTCAAGGACAATGAGAAGACGAGCCAGAACAAAGACAAGGAAGAGAGCAAAGGTGCAGAGTCCTGATCCATGTCCCACTCAACCCTGGGAATTTTTGTTTATGATGGAAATAATGATGATTTTATTTGTTTATTTATCTTTATATTTAGCAGAAGTTAAAGACGGACGTGAGGGGAAAGACGTGAGCAGCACAGAGGAGCTTGAACTGGAGCTCGAGGCTCTGGACATCACAGACGACCCTCTAGAACTAGAAGCTGGTGACGAAGCCGAGAATGAAGAACTGGCTAAGAAACTCCTGGATGAACAAGGTGTGTAGCCCAAAAATCTTCAGGTGGTAATGAGCTTAATCTTTTATTACAGTTGATGAGAGAACCACTCACAAAAATGTTTTTATTATTAAGCTGTAATGTAAAAGATTGACTTTCCTATCATGAAAGCTGGTGTCCATTTACCTTTATGGCATTTTGCAGACGCCCTTCTCCAGAGCAATGTACATTTTTCTCTCATTTATACAACTGAGTACTTGGGGGTTTAAAGCCCTCAAGGACTCAACAGTGGCAGATGGGGTGGTACTGGGACTTGAACCCCTGACCTTGTACTTTATGGCTTCACCCAAATGAGGATGGGTTCCCTCCTGGGCCTGGTTCCTCTCAAGGTTTCTTCCTCGTGTCAACTGAGGGAGTTTTTCCTTGCCACTGTCGCCGCGGGCTTGCTCATTAGGGATGTGTAGGGGGTTGAAGAGAATTTTCAGATTCCTCCCTAATTTAATTGTACTATGTAAAGCTGCTTTGTGACAAAGTCAATTGTAAAAAGCGCTATACAATTAAACTGACTTGACTTGACTTGACTTGACCTTCTGATTGGTAACCCAGAGCCTAAACCACTGAGCCTCCCAGTGTCTATACCATCTTGATTGTGTGTTGTTATCAAGGCTCACGAGGGTCCAATAAAATATTAGAGTGTATGACTTCTTATTGGCCAGGCAGTGTATGTGTATGTGTGTACTTACATGGTTGTATGTATGTCGTAGAAATGTGGGATTATATTTAAACTATTAAAGGGACATTAAACACAAACTTAATGAAAGCTTGCATGCATCGTACTTGTCTGCACATTGAAACACTTATTACAAGCTTCTTTGTGAAAAAAGACACAGTACTGCAAAAAGTCATGCATTATTCATTTGTATACCACGGTAAATTTGCATAAGAGTAACATCGACTTATGAAATTCGTTGATGTAAACGAGGCAATGTTTGTCTGATGTATGTGAAGCTCTTTTGTGTTGATATACTTTATATGAACCGAGGAATTCACATTCTATTCTTGCGATTTCACACGCTCTTTCTTTAAACCGGCTAATGCAAACTATCAGATGGATTTAAGCAGATTGTAACTTTGGAAATGTAAGTATAAACCACTTGATAATGAAAACATACACATGTTCATGTGTAACAGGAGAAGTAGGAAGGCTTTCCTTTCACTTTAATAATTAAGTTTGCAATAATAATTATTAGTATAATCAATATACTATAATTGTTATAGCATTGTTATATTTTTTATATATATATATATATATATATATATATATATAATTATTAAGTAATAATAATCTTCGTCATTGTGGAAACATGTCTGAACAATAGAGTACCGGACTCCGCTATTCAGCTACCAGGCCTGCTAGCCTTCCGAGCCGACAGAGATGCTACCTTGTTAGGTAAAACTAGCGGGGGTGGGTTGTGTGTATATATGTAAACACTGAACGCTGCAGAAATGCAGTGCTCATATAAAACTCCTGCTTGCTGCTGATGGAGTATGTGACTGTTAGATGCCGACCATTCTACATTCCTTGCACAACTGGGTTTAAACTCGGTGTTTATGTTCCACCAAGTGCCAATGCTAACAATGCACTAGCTGATCTCTACAGAGCCATCAGTGTGCTCCAAACCGTACACCCGGATGGGCTAATTATTGTTGCCAGTGACTTTAGTCATGCTACCCTCAAGAAAGTCTTACCAAAATTCCATCAGAATGTGGATTTTGCGATGAGTTGGGGGGAATATATTGTACTGTGTTTATACAAACATCATTGGTGCTTACCGAGCTGTGCCCCTCCCCCCACTGGGGACACTCAGACCACTCTACTGTTATGCTAATTCCTGCATATAAGCTCCTATTAATATAAACTGCGGAACAATCTAAACCTGTAATATAAACAAGCAACGTATAATGCAAACTAACACACTGCACCTTTATGCACTCTGCACTTTTTCCAACCACTAGCTATCATAATTCTGTTACATATCCTGCTTAGTGTGTTCGTTTTATGCCACTATTGTCTTTTTGCACTTTGTATAAATGTGTATCCTAGAGTGTGTGTGTGTTTACTGTATCTGTCTTATCTCTATGTCTTAACAGTGCATGTATCACCAGTTGTTCCTGGTGAAACGTTGTTTCATCTCACTATGTATATCGCTGAAATGACAAAGACTTACTTACTTACTTACTTAGAAATAAACTTTGTGTTTGTAAAGAACAAGAGGACGAGGAAGCCAGCACTGGCTCTCATCTTAAACTCATCGTTGATGCTTTCATCCAGCAGCTTCCTAACTGTGTCAACAGAGACCTGATTGACAAGGTAAACACATACTGTTCACACCTGAGCACTTAGCTCACACCTCATAAACATATATAGACATCAGCCATGCTTTATGGAGTGAGTGTGCTCATGGGTGTAACGCCGACTATTTTAAGAATACTCAACCTGTCAGACCAGAGAGTACTGATTTAGCATTAATTAAGAAATATAAATCCTTGTTTAATATGAACATAATTAAAGTTTCCCTCTAAACGAGACGTCAGCAGTGTCCAGGGCTGAAGTGTGTACAGACGTCAGTTAAGTATGTTCTATCGAACCACGCCTTCAGTACGTTCTTTGAGTATGTAAGTGAGTAACAGATGGCTGTGACATACTCTTTCACCTGTCCTTTGACCCAGATCTTTGTAGTGTTAACTTGTATGAGCATGGACTTAAAAAAGTCATTTAGAGGCTTTATGGGGTACTGTAGTGTGCAGTGATAGTGTAGCCTTGGTACCTTGGTATATGGCGGATTTAGTGTTTCACATGATTACCATTTAAAAGCATCCTGAGTATTTAGATGTCTCTCTGATAAAAAGGATTTGATTTATTTTGTGTCCAATAAAAGAAAAAGTGTCCAAACACATCTTTGTATTTCTTTCAGGCTGCAATGGACTTCTGTATGAACATGAACACCAAGTCCAACCGCAGGAAGCTTGTTCGTGCGCTCTTCACCGTTCCCAGGCAAAGGTAGCCCTCTTCTGTTCTGCAGTGCATATAATTGAACACTAGATGGAGCTGATGTTCCTTTTTGTCCTGCTGACCTGTCGATGTACACAAACCTTAAACTGTTTAGGTGCTTAACTCCAGGAGGTTTATTCAATCCTAATCACTGATCCCTGCACACAGATACAAGTACATACAGGAACTTTGCACCTCAGTATCATAACCCTGCACCACTCAGGTGGTACTTTCCAGTAGTGGGAGAAACTCTATACCTACCCAGACTCTGATGTAATATCCTGTCAGTGCCACAAATAACAGAATGGAACATGTGTTCTTGCTCTGCTGTCTTTCCCATTTACTCCTGTACAGGGCGACACTTTTTCATGAACAGTTTATGAATATAAGAGTTGTTCATCAGCTGTGTGTTGTGAGGTGTCATGTTGCGGAGGTTTTACATACTATTTACATTTGTACTATTTATGCTACTGTTACCACAAGAACCCAAAAAAAACCAGGAAAATATGAATGATAATAACAGTGGACTATGATTTGAGAAGCACATTATCCTCATGTCTGTATCAGATTCAGTCACTCTTACTTTAGCAATAATAAGGTAAAAGCCTACTGGCTTCCGTAGTGTGAAGCAACTAGTTCAGCTCGTCCTGGATGGGACGCCAGTACATTGCAGGTTACCCTCCAGTATTTTTACTGGTACCCATTTATACTGCTGGGTAGACAGAGGCACACATGTGGTTAACATCTTACCCAGGGATCTTAGCACAGTGGGGGTCTAACGGGGATTCAAACCCACGACCTTTTGATCATGAGCCCAATACCCTAACCACTACACCACCGGCCCAAAATTTAGCAAAGCCTGACCACAAAATAGTCCAGTTACTCAAAAGGATAAACTAGACCAAAATGCAATATTTATTTCTGTAATAATGAGTGATTTTGTTAAATTTGGTAGAACCAATCCAGAGGTGTTAGTGAACATGTTTAAGGTATCATGATCTGAACAGAAAATTAATTTTGGATTAAATGAGCTGGCAACGGTGGTTAGTGCACAGCGCATATTTATGTTTAGTCTACATGCTCATATTTCTCTGTTGTTTTACATTGTGATATTTGGTTGACGGATATACATATAGTATATGTATTACGGTAGAATCCCGTTAATATGCGCATCTTTTAAATGCGTTTCCACTTAATATGCATCCATTCCTTGGACTCTAAATGTGTAACATGGGGATGACCCAAAAAGGGTGCTTATTTTTTTTTATTATTATTATTATTATTATTTATTTATTTATTTTTACTGGAATTGACCATATCAGAGCAATATGATGACATTCTGCTTTGATCCATGGCAGCGTTCACACCCACCTTTTAGCTAAATCCAGTAAAATCCACTAAAATGCGGTCTCACATAATATACTTATATCCTAATAAGGTGCATTGGACTTCGACATGTGCATATTAACGAGACTCTGCTGTACCATGTCACTCGTGAACTTGTGTGATCCCGGACTAGTTTAGTAATCAAGCACATAATACAGTAATAATGTACAATTGTTTTTAGTTGTTGATGTTGTTTTTTTTTTCCTGCCAACAGGCTGGATCTGTTGCCATTTTATTCACGCTTGGTGGCTACTCTGCACCCGTGCATGTCTGATGTTGCAGAGGATCTCTGCTCCATGCTTAAAGGAGACTTCCGTTTCCATGTGTGTATCTGTGTTCTCGCATCACACACACTTGCACAAATAAACAGCAAACGTGACACACCGACCCTTGTAACGCAGTCCTGCGGTTCATCCTGAAGTAGAATCGTCTTTTTATCTTTTTGTGTCACAGGTGAGAAAGAAGGACCAAATTAACATAGAGACCAAGAACAAGACGGTGAGGTTTATTGGCGAGTTGGCCAAGTTTAAAATGTTTTCCAAAACGGATACGTTGCACTGCCTGAAGGTGAGCGCATGGAAATTTGCAAATTTTAAAGATTACCCCCCCCCACCCCTCGCCGTAGTGGTGTAACACTCATATGTTTGTGCTTCGCAGATGCTGTTGTCTGATTTCTCTCATCACCATATCGAAATGGCCTGCACTTTACTGGAGACGTGCGGACGCTTCCTCTTTAGGTCACCTGACTCTCACTTGCGTACTAGCGTCCTACTGGTCAGTACACGCCACCATTTTTGGTCATCATTCTCCTTCTCATAAACAAATATTACCACAGGATGGCTACATGATCGGCTGCCTCTAAAACCCTCAGTGTAATTAATCACCATGACAACATGATTAATCCGCTGCATCTGTTGTTTAAGGAGTCTTAGGGCAGGCGTATGTTTGATGCTAGGCAATGCGTATTCTGCACTGTGCTAAACAACCCTTTAAAAAATAGTATTATAGGGTTTCAACCCCCTGTGCATGTTAATGGTTCACTTTAGGAGCAAATGATGCGGAAAAAACAGGCACAGCACCTGGATGCTCGCTACGTGACCATGGTTGAGAACGCCTACTATTACTGCAACCCACCGCCTATGGAGAAAACTGTGCGCAAGAAGAGACCTCCTCTCCAAGAGTACATCCGCAAACTGCTCTACAAAGACCTGTCCAAGGTTACCACGGAGAAGGTGTGCCGCTGTCTCTCTCACACTTCTCACAGCTTTTCCACGCATTGTGTTCCCTTGCTACGTTTGTGCGTTCTTAACCGAGTTGTGGGTGTGTTTAGGTTTTAAGGCAGATGCGTAAATTGCCCTGGCATGAAGCAGATTTAAAGAGCTACCTGATCTGCTGCATGGTGAACATCTGGAACGTGAAGTACAACAGCATCCACTGTGTAGCCAACTTACTCGCCGGTCTAGTCGCGTATCAGGAAGATGTTGGTATACATGTAGTGGATGGCGTACTGGAGGACATACGCCTTGGCATGGAGGTGCGTGATTTATGTGCGCATGTCTCCCAGGATTTGGCCGATTTTCATAATTTATCTCTCAATATAGCAATATAGAACATAATACAGCATAATAGACCAATCAGGATTAGGAGTGAGTATTCAAATGAGCTGTGTGATCATTTCTTAGAAACACATATAGATGTGAATCAATCTCATTTTAATGATATTTCGTTGTGTCTGTAATGTGTGACCGTTTGCCTTCTTAGGTGAACCAGCCAAAATTTAACCAGCGGCGCATCAGCAGCGCAAAGTTCCTGGGCGAGCTGTACAACTATCGCATGGTGGAGTCAGCCGTGATCTTCCGCACGCTGTTCTCCTTCATCTCATTCGGCGTGAATCAAGACGGCTCACCCAGTCCTCTTGATCCTCCCGATCACCTGTTTCGCATCCGATTGGTGTGCACGCTACTCGACACCTGTGGCCAGTACTTCGATCGTGGCTCCAGCAAGAAGAAGCTGGACTGCTTCCTCATCTACTTCCAGGTTGGGTTTTTTTTTCCTGCCTTTAATGTGCTGGTGGGGAATTGCCAAGCTGGCTTCGGGCATCTCAAGAGTACCTCATATTTCCTGTGTTTGTGTATGTAGAGGTATATCTGGTGGAAAAAGAGTTTGGAGGTGTGGACTAAAGATCACCAGTTTCCCATTGATATCGACTACATGATCAGTGACACTTTGGATTTACTCAGACCCAAAATGCACCTGTGCTGCTCTCTGGAAGAAGCCTGTCATCAGGTCACTGAACTCGAGAGAGAAGTCCTCATCAAACTAGGTAAATCTTTTTCTGTGTCTGTGCGTGCGTGTCTTATTAATTCAGTTGTATTTGTATAGCGCTTTTTACAATTGACATTATTGCAAATCAGCTTTACAGTAAACAAATTTGATTGTAAACATTTCTTTATGAATCCTATAAAGGTATCACTAATAAACAAGCCTGTAGCTAGAAAAACTCCCACAGACGACATGAGGGAGAAACTTGTGGAAAACGTGATCATTGTAATGGTGGTTGTAGTTCTGAATGCCTGAGACTTGTTGAAAAGTATAACAAACAACTGCAGACTGTTATCCATCAAAAAGGAGAGCAAGCAGTTCAGAGAAAATAACTACTAGCCTATTAGTCCGAGGATTCACTCGAACCAATCCCTCCGAGTCCCCACAAGGAAGTGACGGGAAACTTTTCATGATCTAGACCACCAGGCACCGCAGAGAGCGACAGCTTTATTTTGTCAATTGTATGCAAATTAGGTGTGACCTGCTGCTTGACACCTGAAAGATTGGTTCGAATGATTCTTCAGAGTTTAACTGCTACTTCCTGCTTGACTTGAATCAGTGGAAGAAAAATTTATATCTATAATTATGTATAAAAATGTACATACACAAAAGGCTAAGCCTTCCAAATTTCTAACGTGCTGTTTAATTCCTGATGACCTCAGTCCTCCAGTCCTTACACTTGGAACCATTAGAGAGAGTGTGTGTGAGAGAGGGAGTGAGAGAAAGAGAGACATTGTTTTGCTAGTTATCCCAGTTCTGTGTTTCTGTCATCCCTGATAAGCAGCATTCCTGTGTGTGTGTGTGTGTGTGTGTGTGTGTGTGTGTGTGTGTGTGTGTGTGCTTTAATGAAGTACTTTGACTCAATCACTCAGATTGTTTATCATGCTCAGGTCCTTTCCTTCCTTCTCCATTCACACCTACATACCGAGAAAGAGGATGTAACATTCTTTACCGAGATGTAATGGTAATATTGGAACCAGGATCCTTTTGTGTGGTGTGTTTCGAAGGTGTTGCCCTGGAATCTAGTCATACCTGTTTTGTGTTGAATTCAGAGTACATTTCCTATGAAAGTGGAAATTGAAGATGACCCTCAAAACCTATACTCATGCCTCGCTTATTTTCTTACACAAAGGCTTTTGTATTTCTTGTTTTTTTTTCCGGCAACAGATAAAAGAATTTGCTCAAGTTTATACCCGTGTATCATGGAGTTGGTATAATTGAAGTCATTAGAGAGTGTAATTCAGTATCACTGGAACATGTAATCAGTGAGGTATGTTTCAAAGCAGGAAAACAGACACTAAAAATTTTCCAGTGTGTTTTTACATTTTCACAATCAGGGTCTAGTGATATGCATTTACTTTTATTATTACTATTATTAGTAGTAATAGTAATAATATTAATAATAATATTTCTAGTACTGGTATTAGTAGTATTAATATTAGCAGTGTTAATATTAGTTGTAGTATTATCAGTATTATTATTGTTATTAGTAGTAACAGCATTAATATTTGTAGTATTAGTAGTATTAATATTAGGAGTATTAATATTAACAGTAGTATTAAGTATTAGTAGTATTTATATCAGTATTATTAATATTAGTAATAGTATTTGTAGTAATAATTTAGTATACTATATATTTAATATAATTATTTAAGTATTTGTTATATATATTATATTATTATTAGCATTGGTATTAATAGTAGTAGTAGTAGAGGTAGTATCGATATTAGCAGTAGTATTAGTAATAGTATTAATATTAACAGTAGCATTAATATCAGTGTTAGTAGTATTAGTATTATTAATACAAAAAAAAAATTTTTTTAAGTGTCTTGCAGGCTGTGTGTGTGTGTCTGTGTGTGTGTGAGCTTCACGTGCATAGAGATTAAACTGCCTTTTAAACTGAAGTAATGTCTTAGGCACACGTCTTGCTTTTCGTCTTCTGATTTGAAAACCGTATTTCCAATTGCAATGAGGTTGACAGCGCTTGACTGCTAAGAAATTGGTGAACACAGTGATGTATATGCTGTACTGTAAAAAGTGTTTAAAAAGTCATGATTTAAAAATGACCTTCAAAATGATTTTTAAAACGTTCTATGGACGGATTCACAGTACAGCTGTCAGTCAGAGTCTCGCCATTTCACTTCTACATGTGCTGTCGACTCGAAAGTTACATGGTCAGAACCAGCACACATTTTCCTCCATTTTTATGTAACATTTAATGGTGTAGGCTGAAAATTATGGGAGTAGGAGCACTTTAAAAAACGTTTTCCACGATGATCTCTTTACTCACATTTTAATGATGACATCACGCACTCTAGCCTAGAAGATTCTACACAGTAGACAACCATTATAAATACACAAACTGACTAAGAAATCCTTATGACGCTTGATCAAAGGTTAAGAGAAAACCATAGAAGGTAGCACAAAGCCGTTTTTACCATAGAAATGATGACTTCAGTGCCTACGTTTCAAAAGTTCAACCCAGTTTCTGTATGAAAGTATAGCTTCTTGGCGGGGCTTCAAAGTGAAGTGAGTTTCGTGATTGTTTGTCGACCTCTCCCCATTCATTTCAATGGGACCATGCGTCGCCATGGTAACGTGAAATGCCAATAAAGGTAATAGCCCACTTTGTGGCAACTTTGTCGTAGTATGGTACAAAAATGGCTCTTCCGGAAGCCGAAAGTGATGGTTGAAGTCTTGAATGCTAAAGAAAAGTGTCGCTGCTATAATATGGAAGTATTTTGACTTAAAGGTACTGATGTACAACAGGCCAGGGTGATGTGCAATAGTTGATGTCCAGCTATTCCCACTTCAGGAGGTAACCTTAAAAACTCACCATAGGAAGCAGTACAGTGAGCGTAAAGCTTCTGCACAGAAGCCAACTGAGCATGGAGCTACTACAAGTGCTGTCTGAAGGACAAGTAAGCAGATCTCACAGAATCATTTGCACGTGTGAATCCTTACCACAGCGGGTCACGTAGATACAGGAAGATATCAAATGCTATAACAAATTACCTCACGAAAAACATGTCTTTAAACACTGTCTGAAGAGATGGCTTTCTGAACCTGATTCAGACATTGGACAATAAATAAATCAGCATTCCTGCATGTTTACAGAATATCCAGGAAATTCCTGAGTTACAGGATGTTTACAAAAAGGGCCTTAAATTGCTGTTTATATGTTTTGTCATTATCTAGATTTCTCTATTATTATTTCTTATTTAAGTGAGCTAAAGTTTTGTGAGGACTGGTGTGTGGGTTATTCATTCAGGTTATTTTTGTAAGAATGAATACATTTTGCATTAAATGTATGAATTTGCATTTTTTTTTTTTGTTTGGATGAGTGTATAGAGCAGCTCATAGTTCAGTGTAAATTCAAATTTATTCATCACATACAAATTATACACAGTACAATATGTAGTGAAATGCTTAGTACGACTGTCCAGAA
>JAQMYF010000007.1:2233852-2246350 GCA_030014195.1 Neosilurus mollespiculum
ACAATATGTAGTGAAATGCTTAGTACGACTGTCCAGAATGTAAGGAATAAACAATAAACAATAAGATCAGATAACACGGTATGGTTATGCTCCATTACGCATGTGAGTACTGAACTGAAGATTGGTTTTTAACTATATTGCAAATCAGTGCACAATATATCTGCCATAATATCTGTTTAAATTTGCTGTTTTCTCCAAATCGTTCAGCCCGAATGCTGGATTCAAAAATCCCCAGTTTCTCATCAGCACCCACTTTTTTTTTTTTTTTAAACCACACCCAAAACTTGGAGAACGCATCCGTCAACATAGTCAACACAGAAGGCGGTTTCTAAATCGAATTCTAAAGATTTCTGGAGCTGCAAGGCTGCTGTTCTATAGACAGATGTTCAGAGTTTGAGTTTAAGTCATGTTAAATGTTCATGTAAAAGACTGATCATCTGGGGTGTACTGTATAACTTCAGTCACTTTACCTACATGTAGCTTTAACCTTTTTTTTTTTTTTTTTTTTTTTTTTTTTTTTTTTTTTTTTTAAACCTTCATTTGGGCTTCAACAGTCCCTTCATTACTCTAAATTATAAAATTATAAAAAAAAAAATTCCTGCATGCCGGTGTAAAGCATGCAAGTTCTGATGAGAAACCGGGAATTTTTGTAATCCAGCCTAATAGTTAAGTGTATGATCGTATATCGGTCTTTGTAGGTGGATGGGCTAATATTCTGAGGGGAAAAAAACTCAATGTCCAGGATTAAAGTTGTAACTTTGCAAGAACGAAAAACTGGATATTCTTATATGTAGCAATAACATGCTTCTTGGCTGCAGTGCATTCTGGGAAATGTATCTTAAAATCTCCTAGTGCTTTTCTTCTCTTTATTTTGTGATCAAACCGTTTCCTGTAACTCTAAGCTCAGCCGTAGTGTGATTATGATCCAACCTCAAAAAGCGATTTGGTTACTCGACCAAGGAAAACAAACACTTTTTCAGTTTCATTTTGTGATTTTTTTTTTTTTAATTCCAGACAGTGGGGTCTGATGGTGATCTAATAATAGCAGATAATTCTGGGAGATTATTAATGAACTAATGCGCACTAGTTGATGTAAAAGTTTTCTTAATGTGGGAGATAAAAAAAAAACAACAAATCAGCACCTCTGTGTAAAATCATCCAATCAGGTCAGTTGGTTGTGTGACACTGCAGTATCCGGGTAGAAAATCAGCTGATGACAGTCATGGAAAAAAGCTATGCAGTAATGTTCATTACAGGTTACATCAGTCAGTGAAATGTCATGTCAAACCCGGTAAGAATTTGGTCAGTGTGTGCTGGTGCTGATTCCGCTCATTGTTTACAGCGTAATCCTGTTCATAAGCAAATGTTTATATGTGTGAGTGAATGTGCTTTTTCAGTCTATACTCAAGATTACTGAAAGAAAATGCATGGATGTATAAAAAGTGTTTGCCTGGGTTACTGCAATTATTAGTAAATTATGAGCGTGTTTATCGTGGCTTTGAATTAAAGGGGAAATAAGACTGAAGCAGATAAGCTTGTGGAAGTGAAGCAGGATATTTGTGAGTAATCATCAAAGGATCCATGGCAGCACTGTTAAGTGTCTGTCTGTAGAAACCACTACTTGGTATTGTTCTCACAGACGTGACAGTGTGTGTGTGTGTGTGTGTGTGTGTGTGTAGGCTTTGCTAGAGAAAAGGACGGAAACTGTTCTAGCAGCATGGGGGATGGAGAGGCTCTTGATGAGGAGGACGAGGAAGATGAAGACGAATGTGGAGCAGAGACGGAAGAGCAGTCAGGAAACGAGAGCGAAATGAATGAACCTGAAGAGGAGGTGAGTGAACACCACACTGTGGGTGGGTGGGGTGGGGGGGTTGGATATAGCCGGGATATAGCCACTTCTGCACACCATGTGAAATGGAAACCTGGTGAGGAAAACTCGAATCAGTGCATGAAGCGTTGCAGGTGGGACGTCCCAGGATGGAAAAGCCACACTGCCAGAAAGCCTTTGATAAGCCAAACATCAAGTATTGATCATAAGCAGTTGTGGACATCTTTAAATAATAATGTTTCCATAGCAACCAACAATCCAGACCACTTTTTCTAAAAGCCTGTCCTAAGACCTTTCATATAAATCTAATATCAAATCTCTGTCGTAAGTGGTTGCAGAGATATAACTTAAGTGCACAAAGAACATGGCAGGACATCATGTCAAAGAGAGAGAGAGAGAGACAGATGGATACAGTGTCTGGACCCTGAGTGAAGCGCCACTACGAATAGCGCGAAATTTAGCAACCCCATTTCTGTGGAACTTGGTGGAAGGGTGTAGCATGGGCCCAAAAAGAACCCATACAATTTTGGAGTGGGTGTGAGTCAGTGGGCATATTCGCAAATGGAGTGGAATTACTTTGGCCAACTTTACACTACGTGGCCCTGGAGGACATCTGGGTTTGCCGTTTAATAAATCTAAACTCCACACTCCAGATGACAAAGTTTAATATGATAAAATATGCGCGGTTTAGGAACACGAAGGCTCCGTATCCTCGTTCAAGGGTACCAGTAACCCCTCGAAGCACATGTAGAGGTTAGTCGCTGAAATGTAATGCAGAAAGCAGTCGTCCTGGAGCAGTCGGGGATTATGGTTTCAGGGATATTCAAGGACGTACGACTCTTCCAGACATTTAAAGTGGTTGAGGTTGAAGATTTGCATGTCATGTCTGTTGTCTGCTTCTGGTGCGAGTACTCTTCTAGTGTCCCTACACTGAAAATGAATTTTACACAAAGCCTTGTTAAGTGTGTGTATTACCACTCTTAAGGAAGCATTATAAGGTTTTAATCCTGACCTTGGCGTGTATGTGTGCATACAGGAAGGCTCCGAGAATGAGGAAGAAGAGCATGATGAGGAGGAAGAGAACACCGACTACCTTACAGACTCCAACAAAGAGAACGAGACCGACGAGGAAAACAACGTAAGCATGCTGTGACTCAGAGCCTGTGTTTAATTGGAGAGGAAGTGTTCGAGATGTGGTTCAGTTTGTAAAGTATGCGTCTGAATTTGCGGCGTGTAGGAGGTGATGATTCGTGGAGGAGGACTGAAACACGTGGCCTGTGCTGAGGATGACGACTTTATTCAGGCTCTGGATAAGATGATGTTGGAAAACCTGCAGGTGTGTAAAGATATTAAACCTTCGGCACGTTGTTTAAGGGGTGATCACATTAGAGGTACGATAGAAAAGCGACTGTTTGTTTTTTTGGGGGGGTTTTTTTGCGAATTATAGAATTCAAGATGTTTGGTGAAAAAATAGTGAGTCTCCTGTCGTAAATCAGTCACTTCTTGTTCTCAAACTGTTTGCTTTTTATTAGCACGCACAAAATGTGAATAAAATACGAATGATGACAGAATATGGCGGATGCCAGCAAGTCTCAAACTTTCCGCGTGGAAGTCTCCATCTTTTCGCTTTTCCTTGTGAACGAAAAATGAATCATTTGTGAGTAAAACAACAATTTTGCAACCTTCTCATGACACGTGCGGACCCGTTTTGAGACATTTGGGGAAATTTCACGTATGAATTTTTTTGTGACGAGTTCACGAACCAGGTGACCAAAATGCGATGCGAGACAAATTTGAGAATAAAAAGCAACAGCCGCAAATTCGTCATTCGCGTCAGTTTTCTGACACACCTCTAGTGTGAACACCCCATGACAATCCATAACATTTTTTAAGATTTGTAGCTTTTTAGTTCATTTTTAGAGCTACAATAAATAGATCACATACCGGACGAGCAGGAAAACCTCCAGCACTTTAGGATACACAGGACACTGGGAACGATTTGATGGGAAGGTGTTGCAGTGTTGCAGTTGATACATAGCAAAAATTTAGAATTTAAAAAAAAAAAATTTCCCCCTATAGGAATACGTGGAAAACATGTTTTTTCTTGTTTTGTGGTCTTGATTTCACATGATATGAACCTTACTTAAAAGAAATATAGTGACAGTGCTTTGGATTCTGTCTGAGGAAGCCTGTCTTCTGCTTGGCAAACATTTAGAATCACCGAGAAGACAAACCCTTGAAAATAGCACAGCAACAACTCTGAATATTCCTGGAGTTATCTGGGTTAGTTTAGTAACCCCCTAGCAACCGCCTGGAATATTCTAGCAACACATTCATATCTATAGCATTTGGCAGATACTCTTATCAAGAGCAATTTACACTTATCTCATTCTCAAATGAGCAGTTGATGGTTATGGATGGGCATGACTCAGTGACAGCTTGGCAGTGCAGGGATTTGAACTCATGACCTTCCATACGGAAGTCAAGTGTTTTATCCACTGGCCTAGTACTGCATGGCAACTTCCTGGAAACGCCCTGACGCCCAACTGGGTTAGCATGACTACCAGCTAGCAACATCCTGGAGTGTCATTGAAAGAAAGATTTTAAGAAATAAATAAGTGACCAAACTAGTTAGAAGTCACAGCACAGTATTTCACAGTATCTATGTTTGTCTGATAGGGAATGAAGTAAGCGGACGTGAATACGCCAGTGAGAAGCTGGCGTTTGTGGTGGTGTTATGGATCAGGAAAAGTTTGTGTACAATGAAGGGGCTTCAAAAAAAGCATTTTATTGGGAATTAATGTCACATGATGGAATAGCGACAATTCCAAGCTAAGTATTGATACTGGACCTGCAGTGGATGCAGCAGAATCTCCGAACTCCACACAGGGGAAGCAGTGATTCATGTATTACCACACTGGCTTCGAAATAAGGGGTGGGGGGAGTTTTTTAGGATTGGGAATCAGGAGGATCACGGTACTTAAAGAATTGCAATACACATCGAATCAGCACCTTGAATATTTCATATGTCATACATTCCCTGCTAGGAGTTTATTTAAAAAATACTTTTTTTTATATATTTTATTTATTTTAAATTCTAGACATTTTTCTAGTGATTTTTGCTAAAAAATAAAAATCTGCGTGATCCTAAGCTCTTGCTGGAGGGTCACATATGTGGTTGAACTGTGAGTGATTATTGTGTGTGCATGTGTGTGTGTGCATGCAAGCAGCAGCGCAGTGGCGAGGCAGTGAAAGTGCATCAGCTTGACGTTGCGATCCCGCTGCAGCTGAAGAGTCAGCTGAAGAAAGGCTCCACCTCCACGTGCGCAGGAGACACAGACGCCGACATGGACACTATGCAGTTTGTCATGCTGACCAGGAAAGGCAACAAACAGCAGGTCTGTGTGAAAGTGTGTGTTGGCTGTGGAATGCATAGTTTGGACTGAAGCAGTAGGGTGTGTTCAGGAAGTGGCTTGGGGAAATTTAATTATAGAACACACACACGCGCACTTAAGCCCCTACACTGCTTTACTGATTTCTTTTGCCCCTAGTTTAAGATCCTGAATGTGCCGCTGTCGTCACATCTGGCTGCCAATCACTTCAACCAGCAGCAGGCTGAGCAGGAGGAGCGCATGCGTATGAAGAAACTCACTCTAGACATCAATGAACGACAGGAACAGGAAGACTACCAGGGTGAGAGAAGAAAAACAAAGGCAGTTCATTTAAGAATCTTTTGTGGCGCATCGAAAAGGTGCGTGACTATCAACCCGGAGATCGGAAGTTTGAATCCAGGTTGTTGCCACAGCCATCCGTGTTGGCCGAGCTCTCACGGGAGGGAGGGATGGCATACACTCACTTCCCTGTCACTCAAAGTGATCACCAGCCAATCATGGGCATCTGTGAGCTCATTTGTACGAGGGGGCGGGTGGCGCTTTCCCTCCGAGGGAGTTAGACGGCCCTCAAATATGCATTCGCAGCAGTTCGAAAAGAGCCGGGTGGCTAGCATTGCATGTCACAGAGGGTGCATGTGCATGCTTATGCCTCTCCCTGGTTGGTGGTGGTCAAGTGATAGGGGAAGCAGTACTTGATGGGTGGGAATTGGATACGACTAAAATTATGGTTTTGGGGTCATGGGGAGGAAAAAAAAGGATCTTTTGTGTTTGTGCAGCTCTTGTTTACTTTTATTTATTCATTTATTTGTTTTGTGCGTTTGCACACAGAGATGATGCAGTCGCTGGCTCAGAGACCCGCTCCTGCTAACACAAACCGAGAGCGCAGACCGCGCTACCAGCATCCTAAAGGAGCACCAAATGCAGATTTGATATTCAAGACTGGGGGAAGGTAAGCCCAAATACCTGGAGTATCAAAAACCTCCGGCTGTGTTCTCTGGATGTTTGCTATTGGCTTGTTTTTAGATGATTGTTGGCTGCTTCAAGCTTGAAGACTGTATGATTAAAAACTGTGGGTCGTATCCATGTGCTAACCCGCTGCTCGGATTCCTAGGAGACGCTGAGCGAACGAGCGATCGCATGAAGAGAGAGAAACAAAGGGAGAGCGTGGTGCACCATTCCCTCACTGATGGGAAACCGTACCCGCTACAGACTCCAACTACACCAACCTGAGAGGAGAGCATGACGACGAAGACGAGCCCCATCAGCTCTACGGCTGCGGAGTTCAACCAGACCAGTACGGTTCACACACCGAAGAACAAGATTACACGCACACACACAAACACACACACGATGATATGCACATAGAGACAATATTACAGACAAGAGGCCATGTGATGGACAGACCGGCTCCAGAGTGCAGACTGCAGATCTGTGAAGAGTTGCACAGGGTCAGTATTTGGTGTGAGCATGTTGAAGTTGTGAGATCAGCAGCTGCATCACACCGCAACGAGGAAAACCAACTTGCACCGAGTTAGGAAGTCACAGGCGACTCGTAAAAACTCGGAAAGGAAACCGGGCCCGGGAAAAAAAAGGAACAAAATGACACGGGGGAGAGAGAGAGAAAGAGAGAGAGAGAGTGCAAGAGAGAGAGAGAGAGTGCAAGAGCGCTGCTTCCCTCAGCAGGAACAGAGGAATTAGATACAAGAGATTTAATGTGATTGATTTTTTTTTTCCATGGGCAAGTTTTCTGAGTTGTAAATCGTTTGCACTCTTGGCTCTTTTTTTCTTTCTTCCTTTTTTTTTTTTTTTTTTGCTCCTTTGTGCTTTATAATCAGTCTTTGAATGAATGCGTGATCCCTTTTCCCTGTCGCATTCAGCGGACCCAAAAGCCAGCGATTTTTATCTCGGTTCTGCAGCTTATATTAAAATAGAAAGTCTCTTCACTTCAGTTTGTTCTTAAGTGTGTTCTCAGTGTGTTTTTAGACATGGCCTAAGCCTCAACATATCCTTTATGTCGCTGAATAATAATAATATGCATTAAAATGAATTAATTGCTGTGATCACAACTTCTCGTGTCTTATTCTGTCTGTCTCCGCCCACCTTAATTCTGGAATTAAGGCACACAGGAGTGAATTACAGTCTTGGTTTCTTGGTCTACAGTTGCTGTTTCACCTTCCAGCTGAAGACATTGACAAAACAATTTCTGGCAAAATTTGGTCAAAGTGACCAGAGGTGTATTTGGAGGAGTGAAGGTGAAGCATTTAACACCAAGAACGTTGTGCTGACTGTAACACATATTTGGTGTACTTCCACTTAGTTCCTCAGCATCCTCAAACCATAAGACTCTTGCAGACAGTTGGGTGATCCAACAGGACTAATCAAAGCTGGTTCTGTAGTAAATAATGCAGGTTAACATTAGGTTTTGGAATAGCCGTCCCAAAGTCCAGACCTCAACTTTATTGAAAGTAAGTGGACTGTGCATCAAAGTTAAGTCCAGTCAAAATAACTAACATACCTTGCCCAGCCAAAAAAAGTCACACACTAATATTTTTTGGAGAGCCTTTTGCCTTGAACTCAGCGCATAATCTTCATGCCATTGTTTCAACAAACTTAAGCAACATAACATTTATTTCCATCCAGTGTCGGGTTCATTACTTACCGACGACTTGATGAGGGAAAAACTGAACCACTCCATAAAGTCTTCTCGAGCACATCCCAAAAACTTTCAATACGGTTAAGGTCAGGACTCTGGGGTGTCAATACATATGTGTGAAAATGATTCCTCGTGCTCCCTGAACCACTCGCTCATTATTTGGGTCCCAGTTTTATATTCATGCCATTAGGGAAGAAAAGTCCACTGATGTGATAACCTGCTCGTTCACTACATTCAGCTCATCAGCCGACTTCATTTTATTGCCACGTTAATGTTGCTGAGCCTCGAACGGACCAACTGGAGCAACAATGCCATGGGGATTAGGGTCACAGGGAGGCTGGAGCCTATCTCAGCTGACACTGGGTCACAGCTCACCAGACCATTTCAGGGTCAAAACACACACAAACATTCACTCTCACATCTAGTGGTGATTTGGAACAGCCACTTGGCATAATGTGCAGGTCTTAATATATAAAATATATAATTATAAATAATAATTAAATTATTATTTTATAAATAAATAAAATATAAAACACAAATTGTGCAGGGCTTTTTTTTCTATCTGATTCTTCAGCTCCAGAAAAAGCTGTTCAAAGAAATCATTGAAATGTTAATATAAAGATATTCATGTCCATGATGGGTGTAGGTAAACTTCTAACCACAGCCCTGAGTTGTTTATCATCGGATTTGTAATAAGATGTTTTAAAAACCGGCTTCATCACAATAAAATTGTTCCAGCTGTCATAAAAATGATTTACACTGAGTGGCTGTCATCCTCGAGCATTGTTTTTCAGGTTTGCTTATTATAGAAATGACTGATACAACAGATTCATACTGAACTTTTTCTTAGTGTTGTATGTAAACTAACATATTGACCACCAACAATGTGATGCATATACTTGCAACAGCTCAGCTATTATTCAGATATGTTTGTAGATGAGATGTGGATCTGATTTTGGAACGGCTAGGTCAAAGGTCATGCTTTGGAGATAAAGGTCAAGTTTTGGAGCGCGCCTGTAACTTTGAAACAAATGCTAATAGACATGATGTCGCTATGGAAAACTACCAGGAAACTACATATAGACTTACAAGTGTCTTTGACCTTGAGTGACACTGGAAGGTCAAACCCCAGCCATCTCGTAAATCCTTCAAACAAGAGAGGGTTTTGTTAGCTAATTTGGTCATGTCCATGTACTATAGAACATGTCTTGAGACAAGCTCATGGGTAATTAAAACTAGTACCATATAGGGCCACTCTGAGTGCACCTTTAGTTTGTTAATGAACTCTTCATATCTTTTACCCATTTATGGTTATGTTTAATGGCACGAAACATCCACGCGCCAGGTTAGTTCCTGTTACGACTTATAGCAACTATAATCACTATAAATATTCTGTTATCACTTAGATTATAGCAGTTATAAACCATGATTCCCGCATTCGCTTCTGGTTTTTAATAGCACCACGTCATGGTAACAGGAAACCAGACAACTTACTGAATGTAATCAAGTTCTCACAATTGAAAAACTGAGCAGCAAGGTCAGAGCGGGGTGGGGGATGTGGGGACGAGGCAGGTTGAACCAGCGGGTAATACATGATGGATGCATAATCACAGGTAATTTATCTAAGTGTCTGTGTGCTTGCAAGGGTGAGAGCCAGGACCAGAATGAGAGAGCAGAGAGCACAGTGGTGTGTGTGTGTGTGTGTGTTTCAATGTGAACCCTATAAATATAAATTCAGAGTGCAAAATAAACACACCTGTGAGTTTCCTTTATAAGTTTTTATTTCCGAGAAGCATGAGAGTGCTAGTGTTACAGAAACCATCACCATATCAATGATAACATTTCATAAAACTTTTTTATTACCAGCCTTCGTCCATCATACCCAGTCCCAATGTAGGTGGATACTGTAGAAACGAGAACACATTAGATTAACTGAGTTAATAAAAAACCTGTGGTGTGAATTACAGCCAGCAATAATACCAGAGATGTTTTTTTATAAGAAAGTAAATAAACAAACACTTTCTGACCAATCAGATTGGAGAATCCAGCAGCGCTGTGGTATCATTGATTAGATAAGTAATCTATAGACAAGTGCTTCCAGATAGTAAAGCAGTAAGTCAATGTTACACTGCCAAATTACAGTGATGATTTTCTGCACAACGTTGTCTTTGTGTAACATTAATTTTTCTTGCATCTTCAGGATCGGCAACACGCGAGGCGCTGTTACACAGATTAACTTTCAACGACAATTTTCTGTGCAACATCGTGCAATGTCGTAATCATCGTTGCAAGTTGCCAGTGTAACATCAGATTTATGGTTTAGTGCGATGCTTAAGGAAAAACACAGGAGCAACTTTTCAATGCAGTTAGTGATCAGAACATCAGTAAGAATCATTCATACATTCATTCGTTTTCTAAGCCGCTTAATCCTAATTAGGGTCACGGGGAGGATGGTGCCCATCTCAGCTGACTCTGGGCCAAGGCGGGGTTCACCCTGAATAGCTCGCCAGGTCACTGCAGGGCCAACACACATACAAATGTTCACACACACTCACACCTAGGGGCAATTTGGAACAGCCAGTTAGCGTACTGTGCATGTTTTTTGGACTGAGGGAGGAAACCCGAGTACCCAGAGGAAACCCACACAAGCTCAGGGAGAACATGCAAACTCCACACTTAAACGCCCCGAGCCCAGGAATCGAACCCAGGCCTTCCTGCTGTGAGGTGAACACGCTAACCACTGCACCAACATGCTGATTTAGAAACATCATCATCTAAATAAAGAGTGATATTGATGGACGGTTGTAGTGCGTAATGCCACAAAAAGGTTCCGGGTTTGAATCTCATGGCCAACCGTGTTTCTTCTGTGGGGAGTTTGCACACTCTCTCCGTGCTTATGTGGGTTTTCTCCGCATACTCCAGTTTCCTTCTGGACATACCTGCACTTTAGATCAACTGGTTACTCTAAATTGCCCTTAGGTGTGATGATGAGTGTTTGTCTATCTCTGTGCTAGCCCTGGAATGGTTTGGCATCCTACTTTCCAAAGTCAGCTGCGATTGGGTCCAGTTTCCCATCATGACCCTGCTTGATAAGTGCTACAGATCATGGATGGGTTGTTGGATGTACCTTACCAGTTAAAACTTTAGCCTAATGTGGCTCCATGAAACTGTATAAGGATATAAAATAATGAGCTGGAAGAAACACATCAGACCAACTTTGACCATAAAGTGTTGTGGAGCTTAATGATAAAAATTAGCATGGTGTCTCAACCGCGAGGGGCAAGTTAGAGACTGCTCTTGGGATGATAAGTTGTTTTTTTTTAGTTTATTTAGTGATGAAATAACTGAACATCTATCTTTTGTGTTTATACATAAACAACTATAGCATTCCTTTTGAGTGAATAGCACACCGATGATTAATACCGTACTGGAATGCGTCAGAGTGGACCTCGGTGCAGCCGGTAGATTTGCTGCCTCACATATCCCGGGTGTCCAATTTGATTATATGTTCAGGTTACTGTTTCTGCCCAGTTTCCCATGTTCTCCCTATGTCCATGTTGGTTTCTGCTGTGTTTTCCTGTTTCCTCCGAGGATTGACTGTGCTGAAGTGTCAGTCATCCAGATCCCGAGTGAACACCAGTGGGAGATTTCGAAACGATGTATTAGACAGAGCTCTTCACCGTCATCATCATCAAAACACCTCAAAAATACCTGTTGAAAAAATGGTCTTTGTCCCTTCAGTTCAGAGAAATTCATGGACTCACTTAGTCTCTTAACGAGTACTGAAGTCCCTGGCAGCCTGTAGTGTCCCAGCACCATACCGAGACCCTGTCTCCTTTCGTCTCTATGAATATGCACCAACTATACAAGGGTAACACTTAACGAAATACATATAATGAATAATAAAGTGATTAGGCTTTAATGATCGCTCTGTATCAGACCTTTTTGTATCAGAACTGATGTGTGTGTGAGTCAGCTAGGTCATGCAATCTCAGTGATCATACCTCTCTGCCACACCAGCACCAGGAATGAGCCCGTTCAACAGCATTCTTGTCTGATTGTTTTAACTGGGTTGCTTGTGTACAAACATGACAACAATTCATTTAACCCTGGTGCCTCTTTGAACTGAAATAACAGGAGCTGAGTTTGATTTGTTGTTCTTACTGTCACTCCCAGCTGGGAGAGCCAGGCCAAGCCCTATGAAACACGTACATGCATCTTAAAATAGCTGGAAGATAGGGAGGGATAATGAGGAAGACAACGCGCTCAATGTTTAATCTATTGTTGCTTAACACAGCATTTATAAAACATCAAAATACAGTTACTACAGAAAATAGATGATATGCTCCATACAGGGGGTCCTCGACTTACGACAGGGTTCCGATCCTGCATCTGATTTCTTTTTTTTTTTTTTTTTTTAACCTGTCTTGTCCAGCATCATAGCAAGCAGAATGTCAGTCTGATTGCAGTGTTGTGGCGAACAAATTTGCTTTTCCAAGGGGAGGTTTATGGGCATAAGGCTCCTCTTGATAATTTGATTCATTTATTTATTTACTGTTGATTTGTGTTATGGAATCTTGCTGGACTTGACTGGAGGGGACAGAAAAAGAAAGAAGACAGCAAAC
>JAQMYF010000007.1:2246450-2276606 GCA_030014195.1 Neosilurus mollespiculum
GACTGCAGCCAACGAGCTACCACCGACCCTAGAAGGCACCCGCCCACCACACGCCCAGGGGGGGAAGAAGAGGAGAGCGAGGAGGACAGCGGGAGAGCCCAGACCCACCGCACGCCACCCCCAGGCCCACCCCGCCTTCACCCCATAAGTGCACACTGTCCCTCCCACCCCACACACACACACACCTCCCCGCACTCCCCCCATTCGTCCCAGACCTTGAAAAGTAGGTCAAGGTCACTCACACACTACCTCATCCTAGCACTCATAGCAGTGAACCAGCATACCAAGTTTGAAAGCCCCAGCTCCAGCATGCGGTAAGTAAATGTCCGGAAACTAAAGTGTGACAGACAGACGGATGGACGGAACCCATTCCTATATCTCCTGAGCTACTTTGTGGCTCATTAAAGCCTCTTCATAGTTTACACTATCCAGCATTGATTGATTAACATTAAAGCTATCTCAAATTCAGCAGTATTCATTGCTGTAGAAAGTTTACTAAGTTTACTAAGTGCAACTAATAAACATTGGGTTGTGTTGGGTTTTATGTTACAGCCAAAACTCTAAAGAACTTATTTGTGATTATGCAATAAATCTAAAGTGGAGGTTGGGGATGGAAGTGGAGGAGGTTTCAATGGATCACCATTAAATTTTAAACGATGTACACAACTCTGGCTCTGCTTTTTGTCCACTGAAAGTCATTGACCAAGAAGAGATGGTCTTTGCCAGAAAAGCAAATGAAAAGGTTATGAGTTGTAGAGATCCACTCAGATGGGAAGCTGTTCTCAACCTTTATCAAAAATCTCCACAACAGTTGATTTATAGGAAAAGTTACTAGCTTTATGATATCCCATTTTGAGTTTGCCAAAAGTTGGAGACTACGCAAACATTTGGGGGAAAGATTCTCTGGTCTACTGCGTTATATAATTAACTTCTGGAATTACATTAGGCAGGAAACCCAACACTGATCATCACCATGAGAACAACTGACCCACAGTGAAGCATGGTGGTGAGAGCATGGTGGTGAGAGTTACTCTTGGGCTTTAGGCTATTCCTCTGTTCAATCCCATTTTAACCTGGCCTAATTTTTGTTGAATGACCTTTCCTATACAGAATTGCGGTCGTGCCATATACCGCCAAACCCCCCACCCCCCACCCCATTTTTCCCGCTACAGAGTTTTGGCATAGGTATTGTTAAGGCTTCTCTATCAGTGAACAAAGTCCTGACCACAAGAAGTTTCACTAAACTTGGTGGGAACACCACCCTACCTAAGACCAGAGATTATTTGATTTTGAAATGCCAAGGTCAAAGGTCAAGGTCATAGCAAGGTCACAAAGTTTTGGACATTTCCCACATTAAAATAGAAATTTTTTATATGTGGGAAAAATAAAGTGACCTAGACTGGTCGATGTTAATGAGAGACGGATACACGCTTTCAAACAGCATAATCTCCTTTGACCTTGAGTGACCTCAATCAGTCAAAATCAAGGTGACCGGATTTCCAACTCCTATATCTTCTGAACAAGTGCCAACAGATATGCCTTTACTTTGGAACCCTAATAGGAAACTACACATGGACGTTCAAATGAGACCTTTACCTTTGCCCTTGAAAAGTCAAACCCCAGCCATCACATAAATTCTTAAAACTAGAGAACTTTTTCACTAATTTGGTCATGTTCATGTATTGTAGGACATATTGATGGACACATGGTATTAAAATCAATACTCATATAGGGTCTATTTACCACATTATCCAGGCTGCGTAGCGGAGGTACCTCACACTCATTAAGTGCCCTTCCAATTACTAATGGATTTAATCACACTCCACAGGATGTTCAAAGTTAATTTGTTATAACATGTGTTTTGATTAGTACTTTTCTTTGAGTTTCCTTCTTTGCCCTATATTGTTTTGATAATTCCTTGGTCGCCATGATGATATTTCGTCTTGAACGTTTTCTATCAATCTCTGCTTTATTTCAAGCAGGGGTGTATTTATATTGAGATGACAAGTCAAAACGGCACACAGCTCAACTCCATTCAGCCAATTATGTGACGTCTGCTATGTGACGTCTGTTGGTTCCACAACAACTAATTAAAAGCTTTTAAAACAACGTGAATACTTATGCAGTGTCAAATCAATATTCTGTGTAGATACATGAGATGTAATGCTAAGTCAGTTGTTATAAGTGGTTATACGTTTAAGTGGGTGAATTCTTCTGCAAGCCTCTGTATGTATCTGTCTGTGAGACTGAAATATTAGTGTGTTTAAGTACGTGTAGTGCTGGCATGAGTGTATCAGGTACAGTAGCAAGCTGGATTAAAAGACATAATCAGAAATAGATAAGAATAATATGAATGATGCATGGGGAAGTTGTAATACTAATCAACTGCATGACTACAGGGTGTGCCTAAAAATCTAGGTGTGTCTAATAAATTTACTATTAACTGTAGATAATGTGTGACGTAATACTGCTACATTTGTTCCACTTGAATCAATGCTACACAAGCATCTGTGTCACTGCTGAATGAATAAAGAATGATCTTCCACCCAAACAAACCATATCTGCTCAGTAGCGGTGCTGCAGTGGGACAAATATTATAAGATGTATATGTACTTGTCCCTTTTGGTTATTTTCCAGACAGAGCCAGGGGTCAGGGGTACAATAGCTTGAGTTTGGAGAGAAATTCCCATAATGAAGATTATCAGGGAATGTTTCTTTGTGCAGCTTGCATGTTCTCTTCATACTTGCGTTTTCTCCAGATACTCCGGTTTCCTCCCACAGTCCACAGGCATGCACATTAGGTTAATTGGCTCTTCCAAATTGCCCCTAGGTGTGGGTGTTTGTGTTGGCCTTGTGACGGATTGGTGAGCTGTACCCTGCCTTTCCACTGAGTCGGCTGAGATAGGCTCTAGACTCCCCATGACCCTAGTAGGATTAAGCACTTCGGCGAATGAATAGATGAATGATTCATGGATTTATAATCAGTAGACCATGCACACCGTGCACCACTGATGCTTTATTAGGCTGATTTTGGTGTCCACTAACAGCCAATAGTGTTCAAGACCATAGCCTAGGTCTGTGCATCGGGCTATACACTATATGACCTAAGGTACAGTACCTGGTCTTCACACCTATACAGTATGTGCATGTTCAAGTCAATTCAGTTTTATTTGTATAGCGCTTTTTATAATTGACATTGTCACAAAGCAGCTTTACATAATTAAATGCAAGTTAAGGAGGAATTTAAACATTTTTCTACAACCCCCTATACATCCCTAATGAGCAAGCCCGTGGCAACAGTGGCAAGGAAAATCTCCCTCAGTTGACACGAGGAAGAAACCTTAAGAGGAACCAGGGTCAGAAGGGAAACCCATCCTCATTTGGGTGAAACCGTAAAAATACAAACCATATAAGAAAAATTTCATTACAGTCCAACATGTAGTCCTGTTGGTTATACCACAACTGTAAGTCCTGAATAATTGTAACAAAAGAGTTTTTATCACCAGCAGTGAAAAGTTGTCTTCATCAGCAGGAGCAAGGAAGATAAGAACTCCAGCCAGCATCAGCACACCAGGACAGACCACAGAACTCGGAAAGCAGAAGGATCAGGAGGATCAGGATCACCGGCATCCACGAAGTAGCATGTGTACCTCAGCAAAAACACACAGAGAGAGAGAAAGAGAGACAGAGGAGAGAGAGAGAGAGAGAGAGGTTGTTAGGTATTCTTATAGCAGTGTAATGGTAAAATGGAGTTTATTAGTGCTGGGTGCAAGCAGGGACTCCAGCATGACTAACTATGGCATCATAACTAAAAAGAGAGAAACCAGAAGGAAGGCAGACATGAGGGCACCCAGCAAAATTGGGCAATCAGCCATTCCACTGTCAACGACATGTTGAAAGCCATGGGAAGTGAAATGGACTTGCTCTCCTCTTTGTTCCTGTAATATGTGCCATTCTTCTGAGAAGGCTTTCCACTAGGTTCTGGAGCATGTCTGTAGAAATTTGCGCTCATTCAACTACAAGATCATTAGTGAGGCCAGACACTGAGTATGAGCAATAAAGCATGGTGCAGTTCGATGTTCCAGTTCATCCCAAAGTTGGGGTTGGTGTCAGAGCTCTGCACAGGACACTTGAGTTCTTTGTTGCCAAACTTGGCAAATCAAGTCTTCATGGAGTTTGCTATGCATTGTTGTTTGGGCCTCTTCGTTCCAGTGAAGGAAAATTCATTAATTAATTTGCCGAACAATCCTACTAGGGTCGCAGGGAGGCTGGATCCTATTTCAGCCAACTCTGGGTGAAGACGGGGTAAACCCTGAACAGCTCGCCAATCCATCACATTCACCCTCACGCCTAAGGGAAGTCTGGAACAGCCAATCAGCTGAATGTCTTTGGACTGTGGGAGGTAACCCACACACTGCCAAAAAGTGGACCTCCTCTTAAAGGGGCCCATTCACTTCCCAAACATATTAAATAAAGATGAAATACAGGGGCAGCACAGTGAAGGAGAAGGCTGAGGTTCGATTCCAGGGGTTCGGGGTGTTTCTGTGTGGAGATTGCATGGTTTGCCCATGCTAATGTGGGTTTCCTTTGGGTACTCCGGTTTTCTCCTACAGTCCAAAAACATGCACAGTAGACTAATTGGCTGTTTCAGATCACCCCTAGGTGTGTGTGAATGTGAATGATTGTGTGTTGGCCCTGCAATGGCCTGGCGAGCAGTCCAGGGTGTACCCCGCCCTCGCCCAGAGTCGGCTGAGATGGGGGTCAGCCTCCCCGCCACCCTAATTAGGATTAAGCATCTTGGTAAATAAATGTCTGAATGAATGAAATACAGGGTTATATCCTGGAAAATGGAATCAGCCACAATGTCTTTCTGAAACCATTTGTTTACTCCTGTACACGAGTGTCAATGACCTTTGCACCGGGTGTAATGATACAGGATGACCCAAAAACACCTCCTACATTTCAAAGGTAAATTAAAAAAAAGTTCATAATTATCAAATTATTATTTGTATAATATATTTACAGTTTTTATTACTTTGAACAGAGTAGTGTAACTGTTACCATAACTTCTGTTTGTTATATTAATACACTCAAAAATGTTTTAAGGCCACAACTTGAGCAGCTTGATGTTGAAGAAGTGGATGTGTGGTTTCAGTAAGGTGGAGCTACGGCACACACAGCTCGAAGATCATTGGAAGTACTGAGGGAGATGTTTCGGGAGTTTTCGTGGTGATGATAGGTGGTCAGCCCGTTCCCCTGACCGCACCATCTGTGATTTTTTTATGTAAAGCTACGAGTGTATAATCATCCACTACAAACTCTTGAAGCCCAGGTTGTTAACCAGTAGAAGCCGCTGTTCCACCTGACATGACCCGTCGAACCATAGCAGCCTACAGAAATCACCTCCAGAGTGTACAGATGATAACTGCCAGTTTTTGGAGGAGGATCGTCTTTAAATCATGATGTATAGAAACTGTATTGAATGATGTTTCATGTTTCATTTACCTTTGAAATGCGAGAGGTTTAATTAGGTCATCATCTAATAATAAACATCACCATTTCCCTTGAAATCGTATCCCTTCTTCTGTTTTTATGGGTGCGACTGACACAAAATGATGTTTTTGCAATTTTTTGGTGAATTTGGAAAATTTGCATCAAGATGTTTTGCAACTACATGCAAGCGAATATTTGGAGACTTGAATACGTATATCACATGAAAGTCATGAGAATGTCATGTGACAATTTCTGTGACTGATTTGCAAGTAGTTTGCGATTGGTTGCAGATATCTGGCAAAAAAAGAAAAAAGCGAATCTTCTGTCGTAAATTACGTTTTGTTCGCTTTTCGTTCTCAAGCCATTCACATTTTATTAGCATGAACATAACAAAATACAGAGAATATGGAGGTTGCCAGCAAGTCTCAAACTTTTCCATGTGGAAGTCTCCAATTTGTCGCTTTTCCTTGCAAACGGAAAACGAATAATTTGTGAGCAAAACGACAACTCTGCGACCTTCTCACGTCATGTGTGGACTTTCAGAAGAGTTCTCAGAGCCTCGTTTTGCAACATTTGCAGCAATGTTTAAAGTTTTTTGCGATGAGCTCACGAACCAGGTGACTAAAATCTGATACTGTGAATGTTGTGACACAAATCTAAGAATATTTTGAGAATGAAAAGCAACATCCACGAATTGCCATTCACATCAGTCACTTTCTTATTGCACCTCTAGTGTGATCACCACTTTAACACTTGATTTTAGAGACTTATCCATTTTCTGCGAATCTATGTTGCACTGCCAAGTTACTGCATACGCACAAGATCGTTCCTCCGGTCACGCGGTCTTGTTATTGTTACTGCAAAGAGATACAGAGCAAAAACAAGATGTAAAACAGGTGAATAAGAGATATTGAGTCCCTGAGCTGGGGTGGTTTCACCAGGAAATGTTTGTATTCTACCAGTATGAACTGATAAAGATAAAACACATCAGCTATTCACGAGTCCATGAGCATTTTTAAGGGCATGTATGATTTACATTAAATATAACATGATTTTGCTTGACAATTTGCTTTGAGTATCATTGTATATCAATTATTAACCAAAGATATTTTGTTTATATTCAGGACACCTGTGGTACTGCGGTACACATACTGATATACAGTATGCGGAAATCTCTGATTGTACAATCTATGATAAAAATCGGGTTTGAGCATTACCGTACTCTCTATTATATAATCTCCCTGCTTAGGCTGCTGCACCGCGACTCGACCCTGGACCAAGCGGAATGAGAAGATGATGATGATGATAATCTAATAAACAATGTCAGTTTGCTGTTATATAATAATATGTACACTTGTCGTTTTGTTTGCAGTGATGTAGATTGGCAGCCGTCACAGACCGAAGTGTTCCGGAACGATCAGATTAGTGTATTCTGAGATGTTTTCAGGCCTTTGTGTAAATAAATTCTAAAGACACAATGATATTATTGCCTGTTAGTTGACTTGCATCAGAATTCTTGGACAATAACATACAAGATTGTGAATAATATGCAGTAAAAAGACACAACACAGTCATGAGGGTGAGAAACGGGTTTTATTTACAGAAAGAAATTGCTGGCATACATACAGGAATATTTTTTATAACTTATAATTGACTATAAAAACAGATCAAAGTAGAGGTGCTATTTAAATGAGGTGCTTTTAAAAAAACAAACAAACAAACAACCATTGCTGATTTTCGTAAAGAGTAGGCTGCATAGGCTGCCGTCAGCGTGTTTCTGCCCTGCTATGGCCCGGCGAGCTGTCCAGGGTGTACTCTGCCCTCGCCCAGAGTCAGATGAGATGGGCACCAGCCTCCCTGGGACCCTAATTAGGATTAAGTGCTTCAGAAAATGAATGAAAGAATAACGAATGAGTAGTAAGATCAGTTTGTGCCTGCAGGTGTGTGAGTGAGGGTGTAAATACACATTCTTGTGTTTCAAATCCTTCAATTATGTTTGTAGAATTGCTACAAAGACCGGAGTCATTATTTAAAAAAAAAAAAAAAAAAGGAAAAAAGACACATATATCATCATCCATGAGACAGGCACACTCTTGCATTCTATCTTTTTTCTCTCTCCAAAAACACACACACACACACACACACACACACACACGATTGTCTCACAAGTGTTGTCCTCACACATACTCATTCACACAAACACCTTTTCTAACACAATTCCCTGAAGATACTGAACGTTATGAGCAGCGGTAATGAATTTCAGAAACTCGAAGTAATGAAGTCAAGAAAAAAGTGCACCAATCCACACAGAAACACAACCGAAGAGGGGGAGGGAACACATTTTCCATCACCACCCTCATCTATAGAGGCTACATTTGGATTGCTGTGGTTTGGTGTGGGAGTTGGCGCTGTTGCGTTTAAAAATATCCTGTAGACATAACCAGACAGTTAGAACCTCGCTCTAAGCGCTGAGTGCTAAAAATGCATACATCATTTATAAAGCTTGTATCAGGTAGCTGTGGACTAATAACACATTCATTCATGCTATTTTTTGTTTTCCGAATGGAGGCTATATCAGCCGACTCTGGGCAAAGGCAGGGTACACCCTAAACAGCTCGCCAGACCATCGCAGGACCACTATTGGCATATTGCTGTTTTTAAATGACTAATCACAGGGTTGATTGTGAGAAGCTCCAGTCCCAAACTTGGTGGTGGTCAAGCTGTGGGATTCATCTTTCATCTCGATTGTAGGGTTTCTCTTTCACATCTTGCTTGATTTTTGTACGTCTTTAATGTTTCTGCCTTCTGGAAAGCTTTTAGTGTCTCCAGCAACATTCTGTATATAACAATGATCTGGATCCCCAGCTAAGACCTGTATGATCCACTACCAAGCCATCAGTGCTGAATTCACACCTCTCAGCCCTGATCGTTCTACTGTCAACCACAAGGCTCCTCAGGTGCTGAAAGACTGTTGAGGAAGAACCAGACTGGTATTCCGTTGCTTCACTGTGATCCAGCCTTTACTGCATTCTGCACTGCTTTTGGAGTAATGACAATTCTGCATTGTGCCAGTGGTCGCTCAGCTAAGATTTGGTTAAGATGGCGGACTTTAAATCCCAGCATGCTATATCAAGCTTATTATGCTTCCAGTGCTGACTCCCTGGGAAGGTCTTTACTCTCCAACTGCTCAGTTGTATGAATTTAATTCACTCTGTATAAGAGCGTCTACTAAATAAATGTAAACGTATATCAGGCCAACAAGACTCCCCAGAAATCATTGTATAAGAGAACTGCTGACTTTTTCTCCATTGGTCAAAGTACAAGAATAGCATTCTGACATAACTGTGAAGTAATGTACATTCTTAAATAACTTTCCATGAGATTAGATATAATTAAAATAACTATTACTTTTACTCAGAATAAAAAAATAATACTATAGCAGATGAGGAGCTCCATCCATTGGCTGAAGGACAACTAACTGTTTTTGCCGTTAGTTAAACCATTGCATCAGAATTTTGTGAACAATTTTGCATCTCTATACACATTGTCCAAAGGCACTGACTGTTTAGGATGTTTTGTTTAGCAGTCCCAGTCTGCGCAGGGCATCTCGTCTGGCTTCACCTGTCGTCCCTTTGCCTGAAAACTGTACTGTGACGCCTTGAGCACGGAACGAAGGTGCAGGCTTACTGAGGATCTCTGCAGGAACCGAATCTGGACGAGGCCTCTGAGATCCAGGGGGAGGTCTGGAGGCTGTTGGAGGGGGTAGTGGAGCAGACTTGGTCCTGACTTTAGGTTGGTAAGCCGGGTCAGGTGGTAAGGGGGTTAACGCTTTGGGCTTGGCATCATAACTATTTTGTCCAGATGGGTATCTAGATCTGGTGGGCTCACCATGATATGTGGTGGGTGTGACAGAGTTAGTGGATGAGTGGCTATGGGCACTGTTCATGCCTTCTGGTTCATCTGAGTTCACCACAGGATTTATGACTCTTGATCTGCCACCATAACTGTTGTACTGGGTATCTGCTGGCTCAGGTGTGTTTGCAGATGAGGATGAGATGGATTCTGCCTTGACACTCATTGTGGGATTCAAAATGATGCTCTTACCACCATAGCTATTAAAGTCGGTCTGTTTCACTTCAGTGCTCGCTGGTGGGACGTTAAACCTTCTCTCTTGAATAGTGCTAGGTGTGATTACAGTGGACTTCCCCCCATAATGGTTAAAGTTATTGGACGAGACTTCACTCTTGGGTTTTGGCTCATAGCTGCTGCTGGACTGATTGACATAGGTGTTGCTGTACTTCCTCTGGTCAGTAATAGTGTCAGGAATGTTGCTCGAAGCTTTCATGTTGTTAGACATATGAGGCTGTGTACTGATGCTCACTCTGGTAGGACTGTTGCTAGCTGAATTATCACTGCTGCTCACTTTGTAAACACTATTGATAGGTGAAGAGGCGCTGTTGACCGAACTGTAAGGGCTAATGTGAGTTGGAGTAGTGCCGCTGCCCACATTGTAAGGGCTACTGTGATTTGGAGAGGTGCTGTTTCCCGCGTTGTAAGGGCTACCCTGAGGTGAAGGGTAGTTACCCGCACTGTAATGGCCACTGTGAGATGTCAAGGCACTGTGGCCCGCATTATAATGGTTACTGTGAGATGATGAGTAGCTGTAAGGGCTACTGTTAGGTGAAATAGTGCTGTTTCTCTCTTTAGTAACAGTGCTGGTAGTTGAATTATCTGTTTTGCCTCCCATTAGCCCAAGCTTGGAGAGTGCCTCCAACCTGGACTTGTCAGGAGTCATATCTCTGAATGACACACTGCGCATGGGTAAGTTGCGTACACAGGAAGGCTCCCCACCCTCCAATGGATGGGAACCAGCAGGTAAATTGGCCAACATCTGTGAGCGACGTTCCTGAATGTTGACGGCTGCTGTTGCAAGTGAGTGGGGGCTGGGATCCCTGTTACTCCGTGTTATGTTGATTTTGCTTGGGAGACGAGGGGTCCTGCCAGGCATGGAAGGGTCACGCCTGGTTTCTAGGCTGCGTCTGCGGCTTAACAGTGTTGAAGGCGTGATCATGCCAGCGCCCTGGTGTTCGCCAATCTTACTGGCAATGATTACTGGTGTGGGAACGGAGCCTGGAGGAGGGTGGTAGCTGTTCTCCTCATGCGCATCAGGGCTTGTGGTCGTTGACGGGTCTGTCTCTGGGATTGGTTCATAATGAGACTTCGGTGTCACAGAAAGGTTCTGAAAATCTACCACAGAGTGATAAAAAAAAAATACATTCAGCATTAGAATTTACATATTATACATTAGTGGCAGAACTAGGCTAGTGTCTGCTGCTTTCCCTATTTTTTGTGTTTCGTAAGAACTTCTATCATGGACATGAAATGCTTTGCTAAGGCAATTAATTTTATGTTTATTTACTTATCTATGCATATATTTTTGTGCATAGCCCTTTTATCTTATTGGTCACTTAAATAAATGCTTAAGTCTGAAGTACTCAGTCAGAACTTGGATCCAGTACCTTGCACAGTGAAGTTAGTTGGGGACTGGACCAAGTCAATGATGTCATTTTCCATTAAGTTGCGGGAAATGTTTGCAGTGGGGACAGGCCTTAATGCTGAATTAGATGATGTTCGTAGACCGTCAACAGGAGAGAGCCTTCTGGAGGTCAATCCTGAAGTATCATCTAAGCCCTCGTCCAGTGAGTCTATAGTCTCCTCGAAGAAAAGGATGCACTCTTTTTCCTCCACACTGAGAAACTGTAGGCCGTCATCATTCTAGACAAAACATCAATGACAACAAAAAGCAACTGTTGAACTACTGCAAATAAGTGCATAAGTAAGAAGAAAAATCAGAACATATCATCACATCCTGAAACGCAGTAGGATAACTGGGATCCATTCCGTTATTAGCTGTTATCACTTCTGTTATAAAGTCATTATTCTCTTTCTTGTGGAAAGAAACATTAAAATGCAGCTTGTTAAAAATGAGAAACTGTTCACACAGGGAGCGATGAGTCATCAATCATTATAGCAATAAAAGCCAATCGCCTCACTCTGGTTGCCTAGGTAACCTTCTTGCCTGTTTCCCACTTCCAAATGTTTCCAGATGACACTGTGACTAGTGAACAGCTAGGTCCCTACAGGAAGTGTAGGTTTGTGAGCAGAATTTAGCTAATTCACTAATAAGTAGCTTAAATTATTCTTTCATTCATCTATATTCTGAACCGTTTAATCCTAATGAGGGACGCGGGGAGGCTGGCGCCCATCTTAGCTGACTCTGGGCGACGGCAGAGTACACCCTGGACAGCTCGCCAGGCCATCGCAGGGCAGAAACATGCTAAGAGCAACCTAATGGCCTACTCTTTACGAAAGTCAGCAATGGTTCTTTTACATGCCTCTCACCACAGACAGTGAGAGACGTGGCTGGCCTTTGATAACCCAGTTATCTGCACTGGAGGGACAGCAGTGACAACTCGGTGATAGTGGGGCTTGAACCCCTGACCTTTTGATCAGTAAGCCATCACCCTAACCACCGGCCCACAACTGCCCAGCTTATATTATCATTAGCTAAGATTATTTTAGCTTATATTATCATAATAAACAGCTTGTTATTATCATTTATACTGCACAGTGCATATAAAACAAGAGACTCTTGTGCATCATTAACCAAAACCATCATTAAACATAACCATCATTAACCATAACCATCATTAACCATATGGAGGTGGAATCATTAAACTTGTTTATTGTTTCCCCACTATGTTTCAGGGAACTTAGTGTTTGGTGACATCTGTTAATCAAGAGTATCTTAAAGCTCTGATTGGTAATTGATACATTGTATTCATACAACAACTGATACTTTAAGGATTGGTACATGACCAACAACATTACGGACAAGTTAGGGGTTAGTGAAAATATGGTTTGTATTTCAGACAAGAGAAAAGAGATTTACTGAAAAATATAACAATTAAATAAATAAATGAATGAATAACAAAAAAAACAGAAAGGGGTATTTTTCTGCTGTCTGTAAAAACATTCAGTGGAGAGAAGTTTTGTGGTCTCAGCCATATAACACAACTCCGTGTACAATCAACCAGCACCCTCCTCCCTCTCTCTCTCTCTCCCTCTCTCTCTCTCTCTCTCTCTTTTTCTCCCACTCTTAATCATATTCAAAATATCTCTGTCTGTCCCTCACTCTTTCTCACTCCATTTCTTTCTCTCCCCTCACTCTGTCTCTCTCTCTCTCTCTCTTTCGTGTGTGTGTATGTGTGTGTGTGTGTGTGCGTGTGTGTGTGTGCAAGTGAACAGTAGGCTACTTGTTTCTCTGGTCCCTTGCCCCCACCTCCCAACCTGACGTGGAATACAGGATCACTATACCTGGATTTGTGCGGCGGAACCGTATGAGGGTGGGGTGCTGTGTATGTTTCCGAAAAACAAACATAAAGTCATCCTCTAAAAACAGGCCCAAGCACAGCTACACTATACCTTGTCTTTAGAAGTTCAATCAGTCAATCAAGGATTAAATAAAAAGCTCAGACTAGTGTTTAAAAATGTATAGCATTTTAACCTCATGAATGTAATCCTTTAGAAACAAAGCTTTCATTGATTAATATGAATACTAATATGATGCTGGGCAGGGAGAGAGAGAGAGAGAGAGAGAGAGAGAGAGAGAGAGAGAGAGAGAGAGAGAGAGAGAGAGAGAGAGAAAGAGAGAGGGAGGGAGAGACAGCAAAGGGAAAGAGGCAGAACCAGCTTTTGTGGTTTGTGTTGAATGCAGCATCTGAGCACATGGCTGTGGGTTCTCATGTTACTAAGACTTTGTAATGAACACAATGCTTTAGGCTCTGCGGCAGTGCAGCCAGAGCAGCTCTGTTTAGGATTTTTATCAAAAGCACATTACAATCAGGAAATCACCATCACTGTACGCGCTGTGCCAGTGGGCTTATGGGTGTTCTTTTTTTGCAAGACAAATATAGGCTAAGTTCTGGAGATGCTCCAATGATATCGCCTCTGTGATGACAAATGAGAAACATACACACATTAAAGCGTTCCTGTTCTGGATTCATGTTATGTGTATCAAGCTTGCAAGCAGGCTTCTGTATTTTCAGAGAAATTTTTCTGTACACATCCATGGTGGCGGGCCACGCCTCGCAGAAAGTATGCGAAGCATAACGAGCATTCCTGTCAAGCTGTACTGTCCAAAAACTGCAGCAGAACTGGTTTCCCTCTCCCTTTTCTCTGTATATACACTATCATTCATCTCATCTCTCTCTCTCGTACACACACACACATTATATATATATATATATATATATATATATATACATACACACACACACACACACACACACACATACATACATACATATATATATATATATATATATTGTTGCTACGTGATCTTATGTGTATATTTTTCACTGTTTAGTTTTAAAAACCATTCACTGAATTGTTGTTGATTAAATAATAAACTGTCTTTGTGTTTTAAACAATACATAACGCCTGAAGGTCAGGACAAAGCATGTAACACGACAGTTCACCCACATGCTTTTTTTTTTTTTAAATAACCTACAGAAAGTAGATTTTTTTGGCTCGTGAAGTCTACTAATATCTTTTTCAAACCATGGTGACCAAGTTCGAGCCAGGGCTACTTAGTCAACATGAGTTAATCCCAAGTCAAGACAATCAAATCTCCCTCTGAACGGCCTCAAAAAGGTAACAACAGCTAACCATTTGGACTTAAGGAATTATTTTCTTAACAAATTCTGTAATTTAAAAAAAAAGGAAAGAAACAAACTTCTGTGTGTGTGTGTGTGTGTGTGTGTGTGTGTGTGTTCCACAGCTCAGTTCCTATCCCTATCCCTGTGCATGAGATACTCTAACCTCAGTACTCACAGTTTGCTGGTAGCTATTGAGCCTGTAGTTAAGATGAGAGTTCCTGTGGACATGAACATCCATTGTCACGACGTCACTGCGGCTCAGTGGTCATGTCGTGACGTTCAGCGTAAGCATCTTCATTCAGGCCTCGGACTTCAATGTCCGACCCACAAGCTGCAGTATGGAGACACACCCACACTGCTCAGTTCTTCTAAACTTTTTACTATATATATACACACACACACACATGACGTGATAATGTATAAATTCATAGCTTCTACAGAGATAAATACACTAATTAAGCAGCATAAGACAGCATGACAACACAACACTGAAAGAAAACGTTTGTACAATTAAACATCAAAAAAAAAATTTAACACTGAAGTAACTAATTGATCAACTGACAAAAATATAATTGTGGCTGTTTTATTCTAAGAGACTAGATATTACAACCAGTGATAAACCTACTCATATGATTTAATGTCACAGGTCACTGTGGATTATCATGTATGTGTTGAATGCTGAGCTACAAGACATTTCCAAGTAATATGAATAAAATTAATAGTCTGCCCAAAGCTTTCTGTTAAAATGTGCAAAAAAAACAAAAAAAAAACCCAGCAGAAATTTCAGAATAAAACATAGTACTGAATTAAATAGAATAAAAGTGGAATTAAAGTAAATAGAAATAAATCTGATAGAGTGGATAATGTACACTAAATGGATATTTAATAAAACTAATAAACAGAATGTGCACTAATCATAACTTAAATCATGTTAAGAATAATCCTAAGGATGTAACATGATAGAAGAGAATATATAGAATATAATTATAATTAAGAAAAACAGAACAGATGAACAGGATACGCACCTGTGATTGGAGAGAAAAAGCCACTCGAGTTGAGAGAGAAATCAGTCGCAGGCAGTGAGCTGGAGTTGAACTGAAGTGAAAGGATGTGCGTTTGTCCTTTTAACTTTCTGCTGCGGCTTCGTGCGCCTGGAGTGGCGCGTCCAGGTCGCCGAGATGACGTCACGGCCCGGGCTCCGCCCCTAAGCAGTAGAATAGCACTATAACACACCCACCACAAAGTGTGTCCTTCATGAGCCTTATTAAAGCCTAAAACTGCATGACTGTATAGCTTCAACTCTCTTGGACTCTGGAGCCAATTCCATGCTTGTTCATTAAATTGTTTCACTGCCTTGAGATTTTATTTCCTTACATCAGACACCAGACCCACAAGCATGACTCCGACCGTACAACAACACATATATCCTTAATCCTATAAGGCTCACAGGGAAGCTGGAGCCTATCTCAGCCAACTCTGGGTGAAGGCACGGTACACCCTGAACAGCTCACCAGTCCATTTCAGGACCAACACACTCACACTCACACCTAGGGGCAATTTGGGACATCCAGTTAGCCTAATAGGGTCTTAGGACTGCGTGAGGAAACCAGAGTACCCTGAGGAAATCCACACGAGCACATGCAAACTCCACATACATACCCTCGCCTAGCCCGGGAACCAAACCTAGGACCTTCTTGCTGTGAGACAGACATGCTAATCACTACAAATCCGTGCTGCCCCAAATGCCATAAATGTAAATCTTATAGTTAAAGAAGTTACAGCAGTGCCTTTAGGCCAACAGAAATTACTTTCATTCTTACGTAAACATAAACAGGAATATTTTAACTTCCCGCTGAAGAACTCGTGTGTGGATCAGGTAAATTGTTAGCCGAGAGTCGAATTCTTTCAGGACTTCAGCTGCGTAGTGGTTTAAAAATAACCTCAGAAATCAAGCGAATGCATTAAATGGATGAATCCCATTCATTCATTCATTCATTCATTCATTCATTCATGTATCTTTTATTACGATCGCAGGGAGGCTGGTGCCTATCTATGCCAACTCTGGGCAAAGGCAGGGTACACCCTGAACAACTCCCCTGACCATTGCATGGCCAACACTCACACAACCATTCACACTTACACTTACACCTAGGGACAATTTGGAAAGGCCGGTTAGCCTACTGTGCATGTTTTTGGTCTGTGGGAGGAAACCGGAGTACCCGGAGGAAACCCATGCAAGCACATGGAGAGCATGCAAACTCCACACAGATAGACCTGAGCCTGGGAATTGACCCTGGGACCTTCTTGCTGTGAGGCGGGCGTCCTAACTACTGAGCCACCGTGCCACCTGGATGAATAATTAATAAATAATAATTGTTTTTAATTGAATAATCTGGTGAATATTAATTTGATGAATTACGTAAAACCTCAATATTATTTTATTTTGTAATATGTTGGAATGAGCACCCGGTAACTTGGTGTTACTGTAGCAAGGGAACTAGTGAGAACTACTTTACGAGTACAAAGCAGCTTTATCTGGGGTGTGACTCCACCTTGTGGGAGATTAGGAAGAGTGTAAGGAGACTCACTCATCCGCCATAGTCTTACCTGTGGAATCCTCTCATGCCTTGCTGCTCTGTGAATGCCCAGCAAACTCTCGCCCATTCATCCCATGGTGCTGTCCATCTCACTGATTCCTCTCATTCCTCTTCTGCCTTTTCTCCCTCGTATTGTTGACATCAGCAGGCTCTCTGGACTTGTCTTCCAGTGGCACTATTATTTAGCTTCCTTCTCTTTACCTTCTTTTAGCCCTTTATCCTCCTTTACACTCACGTGTTCTCGTACCTGTTAGTAGCTCTTCCATTCCTGAGCACTCCTCCACAGCCGCATCTCAAATACTGACAACTTTCATTCATTTCATCCAAATTTCTTTGACGGCCAGCTTTAGAGAGCAACAGAACACACAAGGAAACTTGCAAGGCTTACTCTGGTCTTCAGGCTTATCTCATAAGATTTCTCTGTCGGTTGATTGCTGTACTGCTAGTCATTATTCTTGTAATCAACAGCAACGTTTCCATGACATAGAATCTCAAATTCGTCTGGATTTATTTAGGTCTTGCCTTTAAAAATTATGAAATTACATCAAATGTTTACTTGATTCCAATTTCTAGTATATCAGCCGTTATAAAATCCACTGTATCATGTAATGAAAAAATAAATACAGGGAACTGACTGGGCAACGTCCATCACACGTAACTAATGCAATTCATTTATCTAATGATATCTTCAGCATAAAATGTTTTTGTAGACGATCAGCATAAGCGTACCAAACATTTCGTGTGAAGGAAAAAACTGTAGGTCAAGTACTGACAGAGTAACATCCATAACATTTTGACATCCTGGAAGATGGTTCAAAAACCTCTCATAAGAACTTGTGCAGCTATCTTTTCCTTATCCTTTGTCAAAGGATAGACTGTCAAAAATTGTATTAGTAACAAAAACTAACCAGAAAGACAAATTTTATTTTGAGGTTCTATGTCCCGGAAAAGTTGCTGTTTATCCCAGAATGACCCACGTTGAGGTTCTCCCATCACAGTAAGAATGCAGTGTTTCTTAAATTAGATGGGTTGATGAGATGGGGTGCTTTTGGCTGTACCCAGTGCTATTTATTTAATGAGAGACTGCACAAAACTGAGTGATAGATATGAAGTGTGGTTTCATCCTGACTGTCAACAGCCCAGCGAAAATTAAAGAGTAAAATTGAAGGGATTGCAGATGATTGGATCGGCTCCATTTTTGGTTTATATATGAACAGCAATCAGAATTGAGATCAGATCCTATAATCTGATGCATTTTGGCTTCCAGTACAGCACCGGCTCGCAACCCCAGAAATTCTTTGGCATTCACACTGGAGGTGAATCCGAGTCCAGGGGATGGGTGCAGGACTTGCTGCTGACTTTTATTATGTATTAATTTTATTTTGACTTTTTTTCGGGGGAGGGATTTTTCCCCATTTTTCTCCCTAATTTAGTCGTTTCCAATTCCCACCCATCAACTTTTGCAAGCAAACACACGCCCCCTCCGTGACATGCGATGCTACCGCCCGCCTCTTTTTGAACTGTTGCGCATGCGTATTTGGGGGCGGCCTAACACACTCGGAGGGAAAGCGCTATCCGCCCCCTCGTACGAATGAGCTCCCAGACGCCCATGATTGGCTGGTGATCGCTGTGAGTGACAGGGAAGTGAGCGTATGCCATCCCTCCCTCTCGTGAGAGCTCGGCCAATTAGCTCCCATGGACTCCCAGTCACGGATAGCTGTGGCATCAACCCGGATTAGAACTTGTATTTTGACTTTTATTATGAATTAATTTTGACTTTTATTATGAATTCATTTTATTTTGACTTTTATTATGAATTCATTTTATTTTGACTTTTATTATGAATTAATCCTGACTTTTATTATGAATTAATTTGATTTTGACTTTTATTATGAATTAATTTGATTTCGACTTTTATTATGGATCAATATTGACTTTTATTATGATTTAAATTTATTTTGACTTTTATGATGAATTAATTTAAGCTCGACTTTGATCATGAATTAATTTTGACTTTTATTTTGAATTAATTTTATTTTGACTTTTATCATGAATTAATTTTGACTTTTATTATGAATTAATTTTATTTTGACTTTAATCATGAATTAATTTTGACTTTTATTATGAATTAATGACTTTAAACGTCGCAGCTTTTGGCAGTGACGTCACCGTGTTGTCGGAGGAAGCAGAGTGTGAGTTAAACATGTCTCAGATGGTTCTCAGGAGGTTCTCCAGTTTCTGTGGTTCGTCCATAAGGAGGTTCTGCACACAGACGAGCTCTCCATTAATCCTCCGTCAACAAGAGGACGGGATAAGGTTTAGAATACACTTACATATCACCATCTACACAACAACAACATGTAAAAAAAAAAGAAGCTGCTTCAATAAACCAGGAGATTAAAATAACACACTTACCTTGGGATCAGGTGTAGTTATCTTCTGTAACCTTCTTTATTATAACCTGATAAACATGTTATTAAAGTTGACTTGTGAAGATCCTTTATGTGTTTTTATTCTATATTCTGTTATCAGTTCATTTCGGATGAATATAAAAGTTTCCTGGCAAAACAAACCCCCAGCGCTCACAGGCTTAGTATCTATTATTCACCTGTGCTATGTCTTGTTTTGGTTCTGTATCTGCTCACAGGGACCGAACGAGTAGTCGGTGCAACGCCGATCCATAGAAAGTGGAAAAATCTGTGATCGAGTGTTCTGCGTTTTCACTCGCCCCAAGATAGCGACGTTTACTCATGACATTGATGGTTGCGTACGGGAGTGAACAAATGGTTTCGGAAAGACAATGTGGGTGATTCCGTTTCATTTCCAGGAGATACCTGTCTCATTCAATCGTTTTCGAAGCCGCTTAACCCGAATTGGAGTCGCGGGGAGGCTGGCGCCCATCTCAGCCGACTCTGGGCGAGGGCGCGGTACACACTAAACAGCTTGCCAGGCCATCGCAGGGCTAATACACACACACACACACACACACACACAACCATTCCCACTTACTTTGAACAGCTAATTATCCTACTGTGCATGTTTTTGGACTGTGGAAGAAAACCGGAGTACCCGGAGGAAACCCACGCAAACACGGGGAGAACATGCGAACTCCACGCAGAAACGGCCAAGCCCGGGAACCGAACCCAGGCCCTCTTACTGTGAGGCAGACGTGCTAACCACTGTGCCACCGTGCCGTATTTCATCTTTATTAATATACCGGGGAAGGGAATGATGCCCTTTAATGTGGAACTACTGCATTCCTAAATCTCCAAACAAACACCTTTATTTAACCGTGTAAAGGAATTTGGATGTCAGGTTTAGTCTTTATAAAATCATACCTCAGTAAGACTGTATTGTGATTTTAGGAGAATCATTTTGAATAACCCGAAGAAGAGGAACGCCTTGTCTCTGGCCATGTTAACCTCGTTACAGGAGAACCTCCTGACTGGGATAGATGATAAGGACCTGCGAGTCATCATCCTATCAGGTACGTCTCATCTCGGATAGTTATATCCTGCAGTCATTGCCGTGAAAACCATGCAGTAACCTTTTGGCTCTGTGTCTTTTCCTGATTAGCGCAGGGTCCGGTGTTCTCCTCAGGTCATGACCTTAAGGAGCTGACCTCGGCACAGGGCAGAGATTACCACACCAAGGTGTTCGGGGTGTGCTCAGAGGTCAGACCAAAGTCGCAGAACATTTACTACAAGCTACACCATCCAGTTCTCATCTTTTGCTTTCGGTGACATCACTGTGATCGGCACGATTACCCACAATGCAGTGTTTATAAATGCGTCAGCATTTTGACTCCCTCACTGAGGATTGGTTCTGTCATGCAAGTCAGCCTTCTTTAAATTTCCTTTCCCTTAATTTAAATACCATTTCAACTCCATTTATCTACAGATACAGCCCCCTCCACAAGTATTGGAACAGCAAGGCCAGTTAACTGCCCTTTTGGTGAACTGAACACATTTGTGTGAGCCAAGATGAATATGAGAAAAGAGGTCCAGAGTTTTAATGTTTATTCCCTTCTATCCATCCATCACACTTTGTCCTATTAGGGTCGTAGGGAGCCTGGAGCCTATCTCAGCTGAGTGTGGGGCGAAGGCGCGGTACACTCTAAACAGCTCACCGGTCCATCGCAGGGCTAACACACACACACAAACATTCACACCTAGGGGCAATTTGGAACAGTGCATGTCTTTGGACTGTGGGAGGAAACCGGTGTACCTGGAGGAAACCCACGCAAGCACTAGAAGATCGAAACTCCACACAGAAACGCCCTCACCGCGCCCAGGACTCAAACCCTGGACACTCTTGCTGCGAGACAGATGTGCTAAACTCTACGCCACTGTGCCACCTATTCCCTGCTGTGTACATCTAAATCTGTTATCCAACATCGAACTTTCATCGTCTGTACTGCATATACATCACAAATCATCGTTTTTACTCCACAGTGTGGCGATCTTCACACGGATATTCGTTTGTGTAGGGGATCAAAATGGCCGACAACACTGCATGTTTTTGTAACGCTGCATGAAAACACAAGGTGCGTTTTGTACGGAACAGTGTGGAATTCATCTCATTTCTGTTCTCTCTGGACACCGTTCTTGATAAAGGTCATGACCCTGATCCAGGACCTCCCGGTACCCGTGATCGCGATGGTCAGTGGCATTGCTACAGCAGCAGGATGCCAGTTAGTTGCCAGTTGCGATATTGCAGTGGCGACGGACAAATCAAGCTTCGCAACTCCTGGCGTGAACGTCGGCCTGTTCTGCTCTACTCCGGGAGTGGCTATTGGAAGAGCTGTCCCTAGAAAGGTCGTCCTCCACATTTGGGAATTATAATATTATTGTTAATGCTTTAAAATAAAGTATCCTGAACTCTGTTGCCTTTTGCTCAGGTCGCGATGGAGATGTTGTTCACAGGCCGCCCAATCACAGCGCAGGAGGCTTTGCTGCATGGACTGGTGAGTAAGGTGGTGCACGAGCAGAGTTTGGAGGAAGAAACGCTGGCCATCGCGCGCCGAATCTGTGAGTCCAGCCGCCCAGTGATAGCCCTGGGTAAAGCAACCTTCCAGAGGCAGATGGCACAAGGTCGAGACGCTGCGTATGCCACCGCCGCAGCTGTCATGGTGGATAATCTGGCGCTGCGTGATGGACAGGAGGGAATCCGGGCTTTTCTGGAGAAACGACGACCTCTGTGGACAAACAGGCCTGAGAAAGCACATGACGGTTTCCAGTCATGAAGCACGAGTGCCATTTGCATGTCGTTAGAATTAATCGATTTGAGATGTGGATTTAAAAGTGCAGTGCGAGTTCCTCTCGTGTGTGAGATGGATCACAGTGTGAGGATCTGATCATAAGAATGAGCAAAGCAGAAAATACAAATCTTGTCCAATCACAAACGGGATGCTTTAATCAGGATATGTTTGGGAGGTGTTTAATTAATTACAGGGCGGATCTCTTTACACCTTTCCTGTGATGGATGACAAATAAACAACTCTCAGGTGGTTACAAGAGCTGGTCTGTCAAAAATCTTTCACCGAATCACTAATCAGAAATGTATCGTTCATGGAGGCAGACAGTCAGAACTCCTTATTTTTTATCAGGTCTGATATATCATTCATTCATTTATTTATTTTCTAAGCCACCGAATCCGAATTAGGGTTGCACGGAGGCTGGCACCCATCTGCGCCGACTCTGGGCGAGGGCGGGGTACACCCTGGACAGCTCACCAGGCCATCGCAGGGCCAACACACACACAATTTACACTCATACCTAGGGGTGATTTGGAACAGCCAATCAGCCTACTGTGCATGTTTTCGGACTGTGGGAGGAAACCGGAGTACCCGGAGGAAACCCACACAAACACAGGGAGAGCATGCGAACTCTAAACAGAAACGCCCAAGCCTGGGAATCGAACCCAGGACCTTCTTGCTGTCTGTGTAGAATAATATGCGATGACTATCAGTGGGGCAGTGGTGGCTTAGCGGTTAAAGCTCTGGGTTACTGAACAGAAGGTGAGGGGTTCAAGCCCCAATACCACCCAGCTGCCACTGTTGGGCCCTTAAGCAAGGCCTTGACCCCCAACTGCTCAGTTGTATGAATAAGCTCTGGATAAGGGCATCTGCCAAATCCTGTAATTGTAAACATCAACTGCTAAAACTAATACCAGATCGACCATTCAGAGTCATCATTCAATTTTAATCAACCAGTATGTGTTCTATCCCCTGCTCATACTGTGTGCATGATGTAAAAATAGATAGTGAACACAATATGAATGAGGAATGTGCCCTGGAATTGTTCTGGGTTTATCATCCCAGTGTTTTTGGTTCATGGCAGTGTGCAAAATGAAAAAGTGATTTAAAATTTTTTAATCCTGTGTAGCATTTTGTGTCTACACAGCGCTGGGAACCTGCGCAGGATCCTTTCCTGTCTAGTGCTCACGCCGCGACAGGGTCCCCGCTACCCGCCATCAAATAAACAAAATCCTAATCCTGCCCATCGAACACTGACGTACTGGCAGGAGTTTGTCTTCAAAAGTGGCAGCGTCTCCTCAGTAACACAGAAAGGATTCGCTTATGCGAAGTCCAGTAGCACAAACCTCTGTCTGCTAGAACGTTTACCTAAAATCTCATGTGATTAAAGGTAGCAGCACAACAAACTTATTCAGTATCTCAGACACGCATCCAGAAAGCAGGACTAGCACTGAAGCTAATTTTAAAAAAACAAACAAACAAAAAAAAAACAACAACAAAGCGTAATTTCTTAGTGTGGTTTTCACAGTGCACTCAATACCATAAGAAAACCCGGCGGAAAGAAATGACAGACGTGATGGGGTTTCATATCACCCAGATATACTTTGTGGTAAATAAACACATTCTTTCAGATAAATAAATCGCATCACAGAATAAGTCGCGTTATTAATTTACAAATATGTTTAGTTTAGAAACGTCTTTATTCAGATATTTAGCCTCTCTTTCTTTCTCCCTTTCTTCTTATTTATTATTATTATTATTATATAGGTATCACCCATCCGTCCGTCTGTCCATTGAAAGCTCGTAAGTCCAACTCCTCCTAAACCACTTGATGGATTTCTATAAAACTTTACACGGTTGTAGAGAAAGACTGCAGACTTGCATGAAGCAACATAATCCCGGTCTGTTTCAGAGAGGATATCATTCAACTTATACTCTGGATCATGGTTATATTTGGTGACAGGCTTACAAGCTTCCATGGACACAGACGGACAGACCGAGTGATTTAAACTTTCTTTGCGGGGAAGGCGGAGGAGAATCAAAAACAGTTCACTTTTAAAAGTGTGGGCTCAGATGAAGCCTCTCCTGGTGTCTGGTGTTCGGCTCCCACCCGGTCTCAGTAAGCGCCGGCCAAATGGAAGCACGATACGTGGTTCATGTTCCGGAAATGGCCCAGTGGGGTCGTAGCGTGGGTGTGGCAGTGGCAGGATGCCAGGAGGAATGGCAGGTCTCTGATCATGCACTCCTCCGATGATGCCGGGCGGGTAGAAAGGAGGTGGCAGAGGAGGGGTGGGCAGAGAACAGGGAGGTGGATACAGTGGGTTAAATGGGTAAGGGTAATTGCTGGTTAAGTACATTTTCACCGCCTTCTTTTGCTTGTATCTCCTTTTGTAAAGCTGTAACAGAAAAGCATCAGTGAGGTTCAGATTGAAAGAGATTTTAGTTTGAAAATCCTTTTTTTTTGCATTTTCTATTTCCTCACCTCCCTCCAGTCGGTGTCTCTGTGCTCGCTGTCAGCTTGACTATTCACTGTGAAAAAAAAAACAACAACAACAAATGACCCAGAGCAATTGCCCCTAGGTGTGAGTGTGAACAGTTGTGTGTATAGCCCAGCGATGGACTGGCGAGTTGCCCGGGGATGTACCCCGCCTTCGCAGTGTCCCCTGAGATCCATCCTGGTAGGATTCAGCGGTTCCGAAAATGAACGAATGACCATATGAGATAAAAATCTCCAGTCCAGCACTTGTGGTCGGTGCTGCTGACCACAAGAGGTTTTTTATTATTAATTACAATGCGAGTGAGGAGAACAGACAAGCCAAGAGTTCCAGTTCTCAAAATTTTGGACAGATGTGCTGTGACAGTTCCTGACGTGTCATTAAAGTCATAAACGGACCTCAGGAGAAGACTAAAATGGCCGTTTCCCACGTCCTCACCACAGTGCTCTTTCTAACACGTACAGTGAAGCCACTGTGATCCAGAACTTTTGGTCTATCAGTAACTTCACACTTTTGCTAATAGTCCAGACTCATGGAAGACAAGCACAAGCGATCACATGACTAGTGCACTCTCTCTATAACCCTATATCGAGGGTGTTCTGCCAAAGAAATGATAGTGAAGTAAAAAAATCTCATGTTTCCTGTACAAATCATTTAAACGAAACGTACGGCTGTACTCGATCAGGATCAGCCTGTAAACTACAGCCCAGGTTTTGACAGAACACCCTCGATATTACTGCCTGTGTGACGTGATGTACTAATACCTCTAAAGTCTCGGTGCAAGAGGTATTTCCACAGTGAGGCATCTTGGGAAGTGGAGTGCAGGTGTCTGCAGACTTGAGACAGCTTGAGGAGTGAAGTCACGTCCAGCAGCCGCATTATCCTTAGCAGGAGCTCAGGGGGCAGCACAGCCAGACCAAACAGTGCAGGTAGGCCCAATGCTGCGGAGGGAGACACACATGCTGCGCCATGAGTATAAAATTCAATAAGGGGTGGAACAGTAAAAGGACAGCAGGCTCTGATGTAAGGACACACCTTCTCTAGCTGCTGCAATGAGTGGGTAAGCCAACTGGTCCTTAAAAACACGAGAGAGTTTCGGCAGGTCTCTGTAGGCCAGCCCGGTGTTCCCATCTACCGAGTCAAAAGCGCTTTCATTTTCCAGATAAATAATTACAAACAAATATATTCACAGGTTACATGGAAAGATGGACAACCAGCACACATTACATCCCATACATTCGTTCTTTCATCCACCGAACTGCTTCGTCAATTATTAGGGCAGAGCTTATTGCAGCCGACTCTGGACGAAGGTGGGGTTGCCAGTCGAAGGGCAACACACACACGACCATTCACACTCGCACCTGGAGGCAATTTGGAACAGCCACGTGCACGTCTTTGGAATGTCCGAGGAAACTCGAGTACCCAGAGGAAACCCACACAAGCATTGGGGAGAACATACTAATTCCATACAGAAACGCCTTCGCTGGACCCGGGATTGGAATCCAGGACCTTCTTGCTGTGAGGTGGACGTGCTAATCACTGCACTGCCCACATCCCACAGTGGTGCTTGAATGTTTGTGAACCCTTTAGACTTCTACATAAAAATAAAACCTCAAAACATTACCATATTCACACACAAGAACCCAATTAAACAAATGAAAGATATTAAAGTATATAATAAATATTGGTGGCACGTCTGCCTCAGAGCAAGAAGGTCCTGGGTTCGATCCCTGGACCTGGACGAGAGCCCAAAAACATGAACAGTAGGCTAACTGGCTGTTCCAAATCACCCCTAGTTGTGAGTGTGAATGTGAATGGTGGTCTGTATGATGGGCCTGCGGTGGCCTAGCGAGCTGTTCAGGGTGCAGCCCGCCTTTGCCGGAGTCGGCTGAGATGGGCGCCAGCCTCCCTGCGACCCTAATTAGAATTAAGCGGCTTAGAAAATGAACGGATGAATGAATAGTCCAATATTAGAGTGGATCAGTAAAACAAAGGCTCACACACTTCTTTTTTTTTTTTAAGATATTTTTTATAGAAATTTGATAGGCTCATATTCTGCACCTGCCCACTCCTTAGTCACGTACACGTCTGGTTTCAGTTCCAACTTCGGTAGACTCTGCACTGTGTTGCTCATCTTCAGTGTGACTGCATGGAAAAAAAAAACAACAACAGTGACAACGTCATCAGCTGGAGGTACAAAGTATGTTGACGGATTAGTGTACATACTGCACAGGAACGGCGTGATCTGATTGGTCCTCTGTTCAGGGTTCGAAAACATTATTCTGAGTGTCTGAGTTTGTCACTTGGAGCAGGCGGGGTCATCATGATTACACTTTTAAATGGAAAATTAAACCATAAACATCGTTTCAGTTTGTTTTTCTTGTATTTCTGTGCAGTGTGTACTTACACACCTCGACTGAGAGCGGTTTACTTTTATTTTCATGCAGTATGTAGTAAACTCTTAATGAGTACGATTAAAATATACCATCAGCTATACAGCGCTTAGCTCAGCTGGAAGCGCAGAGATCACCTGACCTGCCTCTGTCGTGGTTAATAAGTAAATATAAACTACAGGGATGAGAACAGGCTTGGAAGAAACAGGAGGAATATGGGCAGCGGTTTGAGGGTGCCTCTCAGACGCCTTGTCTCATTCTACTGCTGTTAAGGCGGGACAAAGCCAGAGTATGTCATGAATATTTAATAAGACATCAGCAGAAGCTTTAGGAATTAGTCTGTTTTGACAGCGCTCGTGATTGGGCCGATAGGACGCATCGGCCACCAGTCATCCAATCAGGAATTCATTTACATACTACAAGTCTTCAACTGTTCTGCTTATCTGCGTATACTTGAATATGTATGTCACTATTTGCATATGTAATAAGCCATGTCAGGCCAAAGCGGTGAAAGATTTATCACAGCAGGCGGCAGTGGAAGTCCAGGGTACGTTCATGTAAGTAACGACTGCCACAAGCCGGGCCCTGTCAAGCAGCGGCCAGCTCAACCTGTATCAACCCCGTAACCTTTAGTTTTAGTTTCCGGACATTTACTTGCCACGTGCTGGAGATGGGGATTTCAAACTCGCTATGCTTGTTCTATATTGGCGTATTAGGAAATGGTCCTCTCTGCAGGAGCGTCTGGGCCCCTGTGGTCTATTTTTTAATTTTTTTCTATTTTTTTTGCTTCTCTTTATGTTTCTGTGTAGTATATACTTAAAACTCTTTTTTTAGTCGTATTCAATTCTCACCCATCAAGTATTGCTGCCCCTATCACATGACCACCACCAACCAGGGAGGAATGTGTAAGCCTGCACATGCCCCCTCCGCCACCTGCCTCTTTATGAACTGCTGCTCATGTGTATTTATAGGCGACCTAACACACTGAAGGAAAGCGCTCTCCACCACCTCGTATGAATGAGCTCACAGACGCTCATGATTGGCTGGTGATCGCTGTGAGTGACAAGGAAGTGAGCGTATGCCATCCCTCCCTCCTGTGAGAGCTCGGCCAATTAGGTCCCATGGACTGTTGTGGCATCAACCTTTGATTCGCACTTGCGATCTCCGGGTTGATAGTCATGCATGTTGCTGATGCTCCATTCGAGAGCCTATATATTTAAACTCTTAAAGAGAATTAAACAGACACTCTGACACAGCTCTGGACCTGCTCGAATGTGCACACAGAGCTCACCTGTCTCCAACATGATTTTAATGTGTTTTTTTTACAGACACTCCCGTGTATTATATAGTATAAAAAAATCATGCACTTCAGGCTCGGTGGATGTCGTGAAAACATTCCATCTCATAGACTTTTCAGCGACATCCACCTCATCTTTGATGCGCAATCATTAAGTAGTGACCTGAAGGTAATGGTGAAGACGTGTACCATTCAAGACTAGTGTCTGCCCCATGGGCACAGCAACCACCAGAGCCAGGCTGTTCTCACAGTGTGGGTGAGTGTAGTGCAGCCTGTAGATGCCTCCTGCTGCACGCCAGTTGTTGGGCATCTCTCCGGCTCGAACGTTACAACCCTGCACGCATCACACACAATAAAACCAAACCATGACACATTCAGAACTGATTGCACCCTCAAGGCCTCCAGATCCAGGGAATTTCTGTAATAAAAAGTCTGTTAAACCATTTCTGAACACTTAAAGTAATTAAATGAAAGTTTATTTGTGACCTCTGAGGACAAGAATGAATCACAACGCTGCAGTGTAGTGTCTGTGTCTCTGCAGGTCTGAAATATTATCTTCTGACTATCTGAAGTCATGAGTGTTTCCCACAAAGTCTGGAACGACTTTTATCATTTTGATACATCATCATCATTCTATCAAATCACTCACTGTATAAATCATGGACTATGTGGGCTCCGTTCAGTCCCATTTAGAAATGAAACTAAAAAACCTTTATCATGTTGTTAAATGTGAAACTATGATAGAAACTTTCTTCGACTCGAGAGTGCACAGTAGATACACAAAGCGAAATCGCTCTTATAATAGGTACGCCCCTTTCTCCAGGGGAAGAAAGATCAGAACAATCATGTTCTCAAATTCTCTATCCAGGGAGCGTTAATAGTTTAATAATGTGAATTCTTTAATACAAATGCTGCTACGAACAGGAAACACACCAACAGCAAGCCGAGCGATATGATGTGCAATGGAAAGGAAAATATATATATATATTTTCCGTTGTGTGGGCGGTTTATTTGGGAGATGGCTGCTGCAGCTGCTGTTATAAATGATGAGCTGTTAACCGATCCTAACCCGCCCGGTGTAACCGATGCTGACCAGCCCACTGCAACCGATGCTAACCCGCACGGTGCAACCGATGCTGACCAGCCCGGTGTAACCGATGCTGACCAGCCCGGTGTAACCGATGCTGACCAGCCCGGTGTAACCGATGCTGACCAGCCGGTGTAACCGATGCTGACCAGCCCGGTGTAACCGATGCTTAAAAAAAGGGTTATGTATAAAATGAGTATAAAGCATTGAGGGAGGGACAGCAGGAGGGTGGGCAGGGCTGTATTGTGTGTAATTACTGTACTTTCATAAACTGGTGGCTCCTATAGCACTAACAATACCAAAGGACAGGAATATATCAGAGGTGTGGCCCAAATCTTCAACCATTCGCCAAACATTCTTTGTTTTGACAAACAAACAAATAAATAAATAAAAACATGTACTACTGTGCTGTTATTAACACTCTACATCTGTAACACTAATGCTGTTCTATATTAAACATTTATCATTTCTGTGTTACTGTCTCCTTTAGGGAACAGTGTGTGAGGTCTCAGACCTGTGGCAGGAAGCCGGTCTCCAGCAGTAACACATGTGCTGCTAACATCAGACAGTCGGTGGCGCTGTTGCACTGCGCAGCCTGGTACAGCATCTCTAATGAGTGAGGAACCATCCCTTCCTTGGCTTCACAACACAGCATGGGCTCAGGGATGAAGGAACCCATTGCCTCCTCCTCATCGTCACCCTCACCTCTCTCCGTATCCATGTCCTCCGTCTCGGGAGCACGTGTGCGCTTACGTCTCTCGTGACTGCTGCTGGCGTCGGACTAAAAAAAAACACAACAACAACAATCCCTTCATTA
>JAQMYF010000007.1:2292448-2307522 GCA_030014195.1 Neosilurus mollespiculum
GAGAGAGAGAGAGGAGAGACAGCGAGAGAGAGAGAGAGAGAGAGGAGAGACAGCGAGAGAGAGAGAGAGAGACAGAGAGGGAGAGAGAGAGCGAGAGAGAGAGACAGAGAGAGAGAGAGAGAGAGAGAGAGAGAGAGAGAGAGAGACTGACTTCTGCTTGCAGGCTTCATTAGGCCGGTTTGAAACAGCCTACTCTGGAGCACGCATTAAACATTAATCACTACACAGTATCAGGGCTTATAACCTACTGCAGGATGGAAGAAAAGACACACACTCGGAATTCAACCTGACCTTTTTCCTACGGACTGCACAAGGAGGAGGAGGATTCCTGATGGAGCAGGAGTTTTCTCTGTGAATTAAAATCATGTCTCCGTAATGTGCACTGGGGGGTTATGCGTGTTTACATGCTTATTTATATGTACAGTAACTTCTCAGCTCATTGTCTCGTTAAACAACACACTGTAAACAAAGTAGAGCCTGAACTCTACTGATAATAAATCAATAAATACCCTAACCCGAATTCTGGATGAGTGTACGTAGTGACAGATACTTTCTCTATAGCTGCTTTTTCAGTAACAACAAAACAAGCAACACCTAAACTCAGATTTTGTATGAAATTTAAAGAGAACCGGAATTGATCTTCCTTACAGCATAATTTGTGCGTGTGTGCAATACTGTTAAACAATACAGAAGCCTATTTTAACATAAATAACCATAAAAAGCACAAAACTAGTCATTTAATCCCGTGGATTACTAGCGGGAGGCTGAACTGCGGCGATTAGCAGTTTTTCCTGGAAGTGACATCAACACACTGGGTGGGGTTGACGTCTCTTTTGGAGACCGTGAAACGTACATTCTAATGACGCTGAGGACGAGAATGCTTTTCTTCGGCAATTTCTGCGCTTGTTGTTTGTGGAGCTCAGCACTGGCTGATACTGTGTTATGCTACGCAGGTCAGTGACGTAGCTCAGCCAATCCAATGAGTTTGCATCACTACCAGGCGGAAACAGCCAATCAGCAAGTCAACATGTCTATGAGCACGCCTAGAGTCTTAACACTTCTGCACAATTTAAAATCGGGCATGGACTGATGTTGCCGGAAGAAACCGCTCATGTTATACATGATTGTTTTTTTTGTTAAATAGCTAGTAACACTAATTCACCACAGGTACCCAATAATAGCAGACATCACAAGGTCATGTGTAGAGCTTGCACTGAACACCAAAAAAAAAAAAATTGTAAAAAAAAAAAAAAGGAGTCACGTCTGTATTGGTTAAGATACACGCGAAAGGTTTATTTCTTCTTTGTCCTTCTAAGAAAAAAAGCTAACAGCGCTAAAAATTAAAGCAAACATTCTCACATTTTCAAGCGGTGTAATCGAGTTGAAGAAAGCCGCAAAGCTTTCAGGGATCCGTTCATACAGTGACTCTGGTAATATAAAGAATACGGAACTTTTTTGATTCAGAAGAATAAAACAAGCCTTGACTCTCAGAGCCTTTATGAGTGACAACTCATAGAATCGTACTCCGGGGCTAAAGTGCAGAGATTTTACGAAAAGGTTAGAAGATCCATAACTGTCTCAAATGCTTGGACTAGCTTTCCTTCACTTCTCCATTCATAACTGAAGTTTCACATGAAATGTCACATGATATCTGTCTTAGCACTTGGCACATAAATCACTGGGGTTTTTTTGTTTTGTTTTGTTTGTTTTTAACTTCACAGTCAAAATATAAAGGTGGGATGAAATGTTTATAGACTGACCATGATGCAGTGGTGAATTCTGACCAAATGAGGTATGTTTCAACACCATCTCCCCTATGATCTACACCCTTCCACCATCAGTGACGTAGTGCTTGTATCCCCTTGGTGTAGAAGCTCAAGTTTTATTGTTCTGGCATCACGTCGTCTTAGTCAGCCTATGAACTTTTCAGCCCACCTTCGAAACGCATTATTTAATGCGTTTAACCAGTTCGCGATCGCTACGCATCAACAAGGAGCAAAGCATATCATATTACAATCCTCAACATGATCATGATACCGTATGATGCTCAATTCACCGTATGATGCTCAATCAGCCAATCACAATCAGGCTTACCTCACAGAAAAGGGTTAGTTTGTCGTCAGGTAGCAGCCCATTGGCCTCATCCAGCAGGAAGTCCCGCCTTATAAACTTCTTGAAGCCCCAGTCTTTGCCTTGCACGAATCTGTAAGCCCGCTGGCTCTCTGCAAACATATCACATGAGCGATGTCAGCATTTCAGCTTCAAACAGAATGAAAGCACTGACTGAGAATATATAACGTCTGACCATTATGACTTTCAGGCACAAATCACCTCTGATGAACTGACAGTAGACCGACACTGGCTTTCTGTGGTAAAACAGCTCAGGTATTGAGAAGTCATAGCCACTCCCCAGTGATTTCGGACTTGATGTTAAGTACAGTGTGGTTAAAAGAGCAGGGGGGAAACCTTGGCTATGTTGTTATTGTTATATCACACACAGAATTGCATGTAAAAAAAAAATGTACATATCAGAACCATGACGAAGCAGTAACCAGACTTTCTTTCCAAACATTCTCGATGTTTCCTTGAGCTCAGGGAGAGCAACGAAAAGGCACAAAGTTACAGACTGAGCTTATTTAATTAATAGAGAGAAGAGGGGGGGGGGAGAGAGAGAGAGAGAGAGAGAGAGAGAGAGAGAGAGAGAGAGAGAGAAACCATAACTGGCTGGTTTAAGACAATAAGCATACATACACATGCTAAGACCCCTAATTCTCTAAACTATAATGCGATCAGAAATTCTCCATTCAGACAACAGCTATAGTTATATTTTTGGCCTCTGACTCCTAAATCAAATTCTATCTACCCTCCTCTGTATACACAAGCTCAAAAACATCCACAATTGGCTTATATTGCTGTGATTGACAGGGGAAACAGTATGCTGTTCATTTCACATAGACAGCAATTCATTAATTGCAATAAAAAAAGCTATTAATGCTCTTCTGTTGTCCTTGTCCCCCCACATAAAAACCAGGACAATCAACAAACAGAGAGATTCATTCATTTTCTAAGCCGGTTAATCCCAATTAGGCTCGTGGGGAAGCTTGCGCCCATCTCACTGACTCTGGGGGAAGGCAGGGTACACCCTGAACAGCTCGCCAGGCCTTCGCAGGGCCATTCACTTGCAAACCTAGGGGTGATTTGGAACAGCCAATCAGCCTACTGTGCATGTTTTTGGACTGTGGGAGGAAACTGGAATACCCAGAGGAAACTCATGCAAGCAAGGAGAGAACATGCGAACTCCACACAGAAACACCCCGAGCCCAGAAATCGAACCCAGGACCTTCTTGCTGTGAGGCGGACATGCTAAGCACTGCGCCCCCACCAGACAGAGTGATGTAATCATTAAATAACAGGCCCTGTACAGCTACTGGTTTAATTTAAACAAGTCAGCTACAGTATATGGAAGTGACCGAATTAGCAAAAAAAAACCCTGAATTTCAAGTTTTAACAAGATGGCTGGGGTTTAAAATTTGAAGGTCACTTAAGGTCAAAGGTAACTGGCACACTTGAAAGTCCGTAGATGGTTTCCTATTAGTGTTCTATAGTAACATCATATCTATCAGCATTCCTTTCAAAGTAAGAAGAGCTATATCGCCAAAGTTTTTTGATCTTGCCCTGACCTTGACCGTTAGCATGGACGTTCCAAAATCAAATCATTTTTGGGATTTAGGTAGGATAGTGTCCTCTCCGAGTTTGACTTGAAAACTGAAGCAAAGGTCTGCTGTGGCTACGACTTAATACGAAGAACTTGAACTTGTCCCATACATAACAGAAAGCTTTGTGAATTCGTGTCACGTAGACTTTCATCAGGAAGTTCTCATCTCTATGATGCCACAGCCATTTGTGACCAGATGAAAACAGGTCATGCTTTCTGGGTGGACAGGAAGACATCACTGTCTCTACTGTCAATCAAAGTGACACTGGCCAATCGCAAGCATCTCTGAGCTAAAGTGTACGAGGGAGAAAACTGGTAGGTGGCTTCACCTATGTAGGTAAAGTCAATGCGAAGAAAAAGTAAGCACTCCCAGAATGCATCTCTTACATCCTGCATCTTCACAATACTTCAGTAAGGAGAAATTTGTTCATGTTGAACTAAACCATTTAATCCAACTAGGGTCATGGGGAGGCTGTGCATATCACAGCTAACACTGGGTAAAGGCTGGGTACACCCTGAACAGCTCATCACAGGGCAAACACACATACAACCATTCACACTCACACCTTGGGTCAATTTGGAACAGCCGTTTAGCCTAACGTGCAAGTCTTTGGACCGTGGGAGGAAACCGGAGTACCCAGAGGAAGCCCAAGCACAGGAAGAACATGCAAACTCCACACAGAAACACCTGAGCCAGGGATTCGAACCCAGGACCTTCTTGCTGTGAGGTGGACGTGTCAACCACTATGCCATCGTGCAACTTAGAATCGGACCTCTGCTACCTGATCTCCACAGCAAGGTGTCAAAAAGCAAAGTCCAAATTAAACCACAGGCTTATTTCTCTGCTCCTGCTTTAATGTCCCTCATGGTTATTCCTCCACAATAATATTATCATTTCATTCCGTTTCTCACTGTCTCACTTTCACATCATACATGTTTTCATGCTTTGCACATACATCCCTGAGTCTCACTGACATTTTCATTTATTTATTTATTTAAATATTCACCTCTCATGCTCTCCACATTCACAGTGTATGATTTAAAGCGAAACCCTGTTGAATGCTAAACACCGTGCAAACAGCCAATCAGGCTCAGACCTCTTCGGCGACTGCCCTTGGACTCAAGTTACTACACAATCCTGTAGCTAAGACTTCATACTTCCTAACAAGAGGAGTATATATAATTCAAGGGAAAGAGAATCAGGGAAAGTCAGTCAAATCTTGAACTCTCTGAGAGATTCTGTCATCCTTCCACAAGCTCACTGTATGTAGATGAGGTGAAACAGGAAGAGGTGATCAAATGCATGAAAAATCACAGAAGGAGCGAAATGGTGAGCTCTCCAGACAGACTATATGCAAGACTCTGTACCCCTACCAAAGACAATTTCAATCAAAGTTAGGGCAAGGGGAATTTACAGTTACAAAACAGCCAATCACTGGCTGACCTCCTTATAGGAATGAGGAGCAGGTGAATACAGAAAAGGAGGCGCAAGTCGACTGGTCTCGCTGGACATAGACTCTCCCTTGGCAGCTCTGCAGGGAATGAAGCTGGCTGCCTACATATTTTATTTTTTTATTTATTCCCCCCCCCCATTTTTCTCCCTAATTCAGTCGTATCCAATTCCCATCCATCAAGTATTGCCTTCCCTATCACATGACCACCACCAACCAGGGAGGGGCGTAAGCATTCACACGCCCACTCCGTGACATTCAATGCTGCCATCCGCCTTTTTTCGAACTGCTGCGCATGCGTATTTGGGGGCGGCCTAACACACTCTGAGGGAAAGCGCTATCTGCCCCCTCGTATGAATGAGCTCACAGACAGCTGTGAGCGACAGGGAAGTGAGCGTATGCCATCCCTCCCTCCCGTGAGAGCTTGGCCAATTAGCTCCCACGGACTCCTGGTCACGGATGGCTGTGGCATCAATCTGGATTCGAACTTGCGATCTCCGGGTTGATAATCGCACATCTTGTCGATGCGCCACTCAGGAGCCACATCCATGGCATTGTTGGTCCGGTCGAGGCTCAGCAACATTAATGTGGCAATAAAATGAGCTGAATGTACTGAATGAGCAGGTTATCACATCAATGGAGTTTTTCTTCCCTGATGGCATGAATATAAAACGGGGACTCGGATAATGAGCGAGTGGTTCAGGGAGCACGAGGAATCATTTTCACATCTGTATTGGCACCCCAGAGTCCTGACGTTAAAGTGTCCCTGTGGTGAATTAGTGTTACTAGCTATTTAAAATGATCACGTGTAACATCAGAGGTCCCTTCCGGCAACATCAGTCCATAGCTGATTTTAAAGTGCGCGCCAGTGTTACAACTCTAGGCATTCTCAGAAACATGCTGACTTTCTGATTGGCTGTTCCAGCCTGGTAGTGATGCGTACCCGTTGGATTGGCTGGGCTGCGTCACTGACCCCGTGCATCATAACACGTTACCAGCCAGTGCTGAGCTGCACAAACAACAAGCGCAGAGATCACGGAAAATATTTCGTTTTTTTCCTAAACCGACTGACGACATGAAAGCCAAGTCGACAAAACGTTACCTGCACACGCCATTTTGGATTTACCATCACGCACTTCTCTGGCAGCGTTCTCATCCTCAGAGTCACTAGAATGTGACGTCTCACTGTCTCACTGTTGATGTCATTTCTGGGAAAAAACTGCTAACCCCTGCAGTTCAGCCAACGTTAGTGATCCACGGGATAAAATGACCAGTTTTGTGCTTTTTAAGGTCATTTGTATTAAAATAAGCGTCTGTATTGCTCAGACGTTTTACATACGCACATGTTATTCTGTAATGATGACCAGTACCGGTACACCTTAACCCTATTGAAAGTTTTTGGGATGTGCTGGAGAGGATTTTATGGAGTGGTTACATTTTTTTCCCTCATCAGTTCAAGACGTTCTGGATGGAAATGTTATCCTGCTCAAGATGGGTGAAACATTGCCATGATGGTATATGTGTTTATATGTGTGTAGAATCCATATCCAAAAGAAAAGAGATTTAAAGTCATGGTCTATCAAAAGCCGTTCCAAATCAATATCGTCATCCAAGAAATCCAAAAGGGGGCGAAAAGTCCAAATATGAAAGGACCATAACTTTGGAACTTGGGTTGGGATTTTCATCTGAAACTTTGGGATGCCCTCTACACTTTTTATTTCCGAGCAAATTCTGAGCTGGTCATTATGAAGCCACTGGTGAAGTTGACAGAGAGAGACTGTTTTAGAGCATCGCTAAGTGTACTCACTTATACAAGACGTCCCACAGTAAATATCGTCTCCACGTGCCCTGTATTCGTGTGGTCTTGTAAATGTGACTAAAGTACGTTTCTGTCTTTCTCAGGCCCCAGAATCATACAAAAATGTAACGGATGTCGTGAACACGTGCCATGACGCTGGCATCAGCAAAAAGGCAATCAAGCTTCGACCCATCGCTGTGATAAAGGGTTAAACGGGAAAGCCAGGAACAAGTGTATGGGTAAACCGGAGAGGTCACGTCCACATGCAAATAAACTGAAAGGATGATTTGGAAACTGGCTGTTGCTCCAGTGAATGATTTCTGATCTTTATGAAGGCAAGACTTTTGCGTGTGAGTGTGCGTCACAGTGGGTGGAACAAAAACTGTTCACTAGATTTAGGAAAAGATCTTTTTCTTTCTTCCCCTGACAACTTTGTTATTATTATTATTATAGCACGTGGTTAAATTAATATTATTGTCTGAGATTGAAGATTTTGTGAAAACTGAAATGAAAATGGGAATAAAAGCATCAGCGGTCCATCCGTTGTCCTCTAAATGAGCGTAGCACTGCGAAGACGTGCTTGTGTGTGTTTGTTGAGAGTGTAATTACTGAGTCTGTACTGCTTCATTACATTCAAGGGTACCATGATGTTTCTTTCTGTGATCACTGGAGTTATTCTGTGTTTTACAAGTTGTCCATTCGAGTCAAAGGAAGGACTTGAGATCCCAGTGGTTGTGAGAAGAGCAGCTGGGAAAAGGAAAACACCACCACAGTGATGTCTAGAGACCAGCAGCCTTGCATATGAACACACAGCCTGATGTTTACTGATTCAAACTTGAAACGCAACATGAAAAAAATAATTTATATTTTTAATAGCAAATAAGATTTTTGGTGATAATTTTAACAGGCAGTTAATTGTTTTTCTTTTCTGTGATGTTGCCCCGTTCCTCCTGATTGCACACTGAATTAAATTTTGCCATGTGTTGGCACGTGACTTCATTTTCTGCCTCGGGCATCCCCAAGGAGTCTTGGCAGGTGTCACTTTGATGAGATAAGGCTGTTCAGTTGACCCGTTTATGTTATGGTTGATCGATTCCCAGCTTCAACAGAAAACAGAAGTACTTTAAAGGAGATCATTCACTGATTAGCTGACATGTTTTATCTCCATTATCAGTTGATGTTGGCTGAATAGGAGTGTCTCCTGGTGGAACCACCCCAGCTCATGGGCTTATCCCTCATTCACCTGTTCACGATAGCAATAACCTGATCGCCTGACCTGGTGACTGAGGCCTTGGACAGTGTGGGGCTGTCTTGGCTGACATGCCTTTACGATGGCACGTGGAGTTCTGGGATGACGCCTGTGGAGTGGCAGATCGGGGTGGTGGTAACCTTTTTTGAAAAGGGGGAACTATTGTGGAATCACACTGCCTAGCCTCAACAGGAAGGTTCACTCCAGGGTGTCTCTCGCTGTTGAAGTTTATCCCCAGACCCTTTTGAGATGCTGTAATGGGTTAACGAGCAATTAATTAGCATGCCACTATTAGCACGATCAGCAGCTTTATTCAGAGAATAAAGATGAATGCTTCAGTCATGTGTGGTGTTGCATAGTTTGCACAAATTACAATCAGCTGACCCGAGCAGATTACATAACTTCTAATGGATGGGCTGTTTCTTTTCTTTTATGGAACTTTTAAGTATTTTCATACTCTAATCAAAACTTTAACACATTTTGCTGTCAGTTTGTTTATTTCAAATTCCGTTAGTATACTTAAACTTTACTGTTTCTAAGAAAAATTTATTTTTAAACTGAATCGTGTCATTATCTTGGTGAGGACTTTTAAATCTCATTTGCTGAGCAGCTTGAACCTATTAGGGTCATTAATGTGCATGTTTTTGGACTAGGGGAGGAAACCGGAGTACCCGGAGGAAACCCACACAATCATAGGGAGAACATGCAAACTTGAACCCAGGACCTTTTGCTGTGAGGCACATGTACTGAGCCACCTGAGCTTCTAAATAACACGTGTGATAGCAGCAGACACTGTGTACACATGCATCATAAAAGCCAACGGTCCGAGTGTCCGAATGGCTAAAAATATTCAAGGATGTTCATACACTTCCTAATAGGAAAAGTCTCAAATTTAACTCTTTACTCCCAATAGTTTTGTCACAAGAATTACATCGACTTAAATGGAAGAACAGAAGTTTAATGATTTAACTTGTTTCAACTTTCACCCATGTTTGGGCTTCAATATTTGAAAACCTTAAGACTGTATAAGGGTTTATCATTCGAGCAGAGTTTAGCATGAATGAAATAAAGCATTTTGTTGAGTTTCAGTTCTCTGTCTTAAACTAGGCATGTTTTGTTGGCATTTGAATATTCCTAATCAGGGCATGAATACCATCATTTCCAAAACCAAAAAAAAAACAAAAAAACATGGCAGAACACCATCACACATTTTTGATATGTTCAGAACATCTAATTTATCTAAAACAGTAAGTTTGATGTTGGCGGGAGCTTTCATTTCTTTCCAATTGCATGCCAAAATAAAAAAAACCTCTTGTGATTTGTTTAAAGTTTAAATGAAGTCTCTAGCAAAGTATGCCGAAGCAGTTACAGTTCAAAAAGGACCAAGTTTTCAAGGATTTACAGACATTTTGAACATTCCGTCAATGCATTTCAATGGGAAAAAATTCCTGAAAAATGTTGAATATTTCGGAAAGTTTGAATGTTAGGAATAAGAAAAGTAATTAAGCTGAACGTTTTGATGTTTGAATGGTGTTTCTATGATGAAAAATGTGGAAGAAATTACGTGCCAAAAAAGTGGGCGGAATAATAATAATAAAGAATTTTTTTGTAGAAGAACATAGGTTTGAATGCTTTCAGCATTCACACCAATAAGTAATTACTCACCAAAGCCAAGGTGGATATCACTGAATCAGGAACATAAGAGCAAACTAAAATGAGATTAGAGGTTTATTTTCACATTTTTATTCGATTCAAGCATTTTCTCCAAGTTTGTGGGGTGAAGTAATATCTATTAGATAAATAAGTAAGTAAGTAAATAAATAAATAAAATAAAATAAACCCACCATTCCCATGCAGTGTACACAAAAAATTTTTTTATGAAAAAAAAAAAAAACAACAGCAGCACTGGGTGATGTTATTAGATACACTTTATTTGAAGTTTAGGAACAAGGACCTGAAGGGTTATCAAAAATAAGTATAGGCAAAAATTTGAAATGAAATTAGATGAAATGTACATCATTGCATTCATTTAGGAGCTGGTAACAGTTCAGTAGCTGCTTAGGTGAAAAAGGTTCTGAAAATCTATTGTATTTATTTTTACTGATCTACATGGGGCTGTCAGAAACAACAGAATTGCTTAGTGAAATCTGATCATCGAGCCGTGGCGTGAAAAGCAGTGAAGATGGAGGGAGGTTGGGGTTTATTCTATGTTAGAATTTCGTACAGATTGTTTCCACTTCCTGCCAGAAAGGATTGTTCTTCATGAGTTGTATTTTTTCCTTCTAGTTTTATGATGATATTTATTACAGCTTAATATGGACTTTTTTTTTAAGCCATCCAGGATTTGAAGAGCTGATGAATTACAGCGAATGAATTAAACCCAAACAGTCCTGTTTACTGTTTTGCTAATTGCATGCTTTCATTCAAATTGTATTACAACTAATATTTAAATGATCCCACTATGGTTTAATTCTGCCTATGTTTCACCAATTTAGCCAATTTCCCTCCGCAAGCCAGCGCTCAACCGTTAACATCGAAGCTACCAATCAGGAAAATGGGGAAGGCGATTCCTCAGAGAGATGAGAACAGACCAGTACATCTTTTTAAACTGCTCTTCGGGCTACATCACATGGTGGTATAACACACTAAGGAACGCACTGTCCTCCCTCTTCCCCATACCTGAGCACCTCGACACCTATGTATGGCTAATATTTCTGTGATTGACAGAAGGAAGTTAGGTATATCCCTCCCACTCAGAGCATAGTCAATTGTGTATTGGAAATTGATAGGGCAAGTGCTTTTCCTTTTCTTTTTATTTGAATGATTGCAACCTGCAACACATACTGTAAATCAGCATTAACCACAAACTCTTGGTTATTGTCTTCGCAAAAAACAACAACAACAACAACAAAAAATAAAAAAAGGGGGTTAACTTTAGCTCAAAAAAATATAACTCTGGCACATCACTTTACAGCAGCTGGAACGTCACTACAAATAACCAAACACCCCATTTCAACTCTTGTTGATGTAAAACTGGATACTTCACTGCACAAATCACAAAACTGCTCAGGATGAGAGCTGTGAAATGGGCTATAACTCAGGCATGAACCTGAACATGCGTTTTCCTGTGTTTCTGTATTCAAGGGAGATGCTGAGGAACTGCATTATCACAGGTCAGTGATGCACTGTACAATTTCAGTGGGTTACTCTGCATTTAATATGCCATGAATGGAGAAAAAAAATTCCTAGTCACTTCAAAATAAAAACTAAACGCTCCTATTCCATGACATAAAAAAAAAAAAAAAAAAAATCTAAATCATTAAATAAAATCTCAGCACGCCTCTGATTTTCAAAAACCTCGTTTTAACTGCTCAAATGCATCATCTCGTTAAATACTCTACAGGCTTTTTTTCTTTTTCTTTTTATAAATCCCCACATGTTTGTTAGACCACAAAAGTGCACTCACAAATTCAAAATATCACCGTCATCATAAGTCATGTTTGTTTAAGCGCCAAATTATTTTTCATAGTTTCAGAACAAAATTTCTCTCCTGCGGTCTACACTTAGTGATCTGTCTTGTCCAGCTGGCCAATCACAGACATCCATCCCCAGGTGTAGAGTACGACTCTGATCGGCTCAGTGGGAGCTCGTCCTCACCAGAGTCCTTTAATCGGCACCATATTTCCTTATTGGAGCGGAGACGGCCACGGTTAAGCTTCTCCCTTTAAGTGCAAAAGCAGCTTCTATACTAAGCTCGGTCCTTTTGTTGTACTGTCTTGACCTTGTTGAAGGTTTCAAAGTTTGGCTTGCTGGAAAAAGGCCTGAATGGAAAGAGACACAAACATACACACAGTTATTCAGCAGTCAACAGCTTGGTGCAGTCGAAGCTACGCGGTGGTGTGCAATAGTTTCCCTTAACACTACAGTCTAGAGTACATTATTCCACTGGTACCACAGCGATTTCTCAAAGTTTTATTTATTAATAAATGTTACATCACAATTTATTTTTTATATTTGTTGACGTATCACTAACAAGCAACCAACATCTACGTTTTATAGAATAATTTGAATATACAGCATCCACTGTATCTACCACTTTGACCTCTTATTAAAAGAAGCAAATTTGATGATTCCATAAACAAGGCTTAGGATTGTCATGGATTGCCTCTGGCCGAAGAATGTTTCTGGCGTTTAATAAGTCTCCTAAATATATAAATAATTTAAATAGATCAGCCTGCTGGGGAGCCAGAAGCACAGGAAGCGAGCCGAGTCAAGCAAGCGTGTGTAAGCAGCGTGCCAATTACATTCTGAATAAAAAAGTACTGTGTTTACACAAAATATGACAAGAATGACTTGTGTGAAGTAAAAAAAATGCTTATGTGGGTGAGGCTTTGAGCGCACAGAGCAAACACGCACATGTGCGGAGTTTGGAGACTTATTAAATGTCTTTTGCCAGAGGCAATCTACACACCATGAGGACACACATATGTAAGGACATGGTTCCAATTCATACAGTTAAAAAGTCAGGATTTAAAGTTTAGTTAGCACCCTTGACTCCAGGTGTGTAATGCACCTAGCTGCAAAAATGTCACTGACGTTGAGCTGCTAGGTTCATATGGACAACTCCGGGTCAGAATTTAAAAGACGCTTCATAGTGTATTTTATTTTTAAACAGCAACAGACATGTGGTCAAGCTGCACCACACTGGCTTTCATGTGCTTTTAAATTTTTTTAAAACTGTTTGTGTGTTAAACCTGAAGCTAGAGTACCAGATATTTGCACACTAGTTTATACTAGTTTTGAAATTAAACAAGAGCAAATCTGCAGGCGTTTTTTTTTTTTTTTTTTTTAAATATACAAATTTAGATGGTGTTGTGATTTTCAACATACACTGACTGACTGAAGCAAGACTAGTCTAATTGTTGGTGTAGAAATATATATTCTAAATATAGTCAAACATGATAAAAACACTGTATGATCATTTAAGCCACTAACTGACTGAACTGGGGAAAAAAATACTATATTATGATATATACCACTATCATGATATGAAGTTATCTATACCGTGATAGACGATTTTCACCATAACACTCATGCATATGGTTTAGAATTCCATAAATAAATTTTAAGAATCCAGAAACTCCAGGGCAGCACAATGGCATAGTAGGCAGTACATCCGTCTCACAGCAAGAAGGCTCTTGTTTGAAAGCCCCGGACTCGGCAAGGCGTTCTTGTGTGGAGATTGCACATCATCTTTCTGCTTGTGTGGGTTTCCTCCGGGTATTCCGGTGTCCTCCCACTGTCCAAAAACTAGGCTAATTGGCTGTTCTAAATTGCCCCTTGGTGTGAGTGTAAATGGATGTTTGTCCAAGGAAAAGTTCTACAGAGGGCTTTTAACCCACTAAAAAAGTGCAACAGAAACCATGGATCAAATTCATCATGGGATGCAGAATGGAATAAACAAACAACAAAAAAAAGTGTAAAAGTTAAGGTACAAAAAGCACTTCTGAAAAAATTTAGGAATGTACTGGAGACAGATATCTTAATGTGTTGATTCCATTAAAACGAAATTATATTAAATTCCACACAAACAAGTCAAAAAGCATTAAATAAAAATAATAAAACAGCTGGTACATTAGTGTAACCCCATTACAAACTGCCTCTTATACTCTGAATTGACTTTAAAGAACTTGAAGTGAAAATAATGGAGAAAGCGAAATACCTTCATGTAGTTTTTCAGAACCTTGGTATCAGTCTGCTGAAGCACTTGACAAAGTTCCTGTGGAGAGAAAAGAAAAAGTGAAGTGATGAGTGCACGATAAAAAAAAAAACCACCACCACCTGACCAATAAAATGAAATTCTGCCCATTATGCAGATAAATAAGTTACCTGTGTGATCTCAGGCGAGACGTTCAGCGAGGGCAGGTACTCCTGCTGCAGAAACTGGATAAACTCCGGGCCCTGGGGCAAGACACGAGTCATACACACAGCAGTGATGACAGATGTTTAGTGTTTTACAGTGTAATAAGTAAAAAGTTTAGGACTTACCCTTTTGAGATGAATCATTTTTAGTGTCAGTGTACACTCGGACAAAGTCTGAAAAGTACAAGTATACAATCAGAAAGTTTCAAAAAAGCTACAAAAAGTTTCATCCGATTCTGCATCGTTTCAGCTTTCACACATCACAGAGACTTACCAGGATAGTCTGAGCATCCGACAGGTCGAAGGTTGGTTTAAGGGGAGCCAGGAAGCATGCTGGGAGAATGTGTTTGTAAATGAAGTCCGGAAACCCGACTAAACCGTCCTTACCTCCTGTGAAGGGAAATGAAAAAGGGAAGCATCTGTTAGACATCAGACAAATTATTAAACACACACACTTTCTTAGGTTACTAGGTATAAGCAATTCAGTGCTCTGATTGACCTTAAGGTCACCATAGAAAAATAAAAAGACAGAAATGGTCATGATAAAGTATTTCACAATAAACATTTTTTATTTTTAAGAATTTAGACCAAATTTGACTTTTTCTGAAGCCAGAAGTGCAATAAAGGAGCTTCCTCCAGTGAACTGCCAATTTTCAGTCTAGACTAATTCCACGAGAAGCAACAAAATATTGAATTAGGGCATTTGATGGATAAAACGTATTTCTTTTTATTTCTAATAATTAGAAATGTTTTTTTTTTTTTTCCACCAAACATAATTTTAACCCTCATGCGTCACTATGGACATTTTTGTCCATATGAGCAAATTTTTCCTCTTCTTTTGGCCATAACTTTGGCTGTGTTAGTGCATATGGCACAATGTTTTGTGAGAAAGTCTCTCTCTTGACACATTTTGGAAATCAAATTTTATTTTTTATAATA
>JAQMYF010000007.1:2380086-2391859 GCA_030014195.1 Neosilurus mollespiculum
GGGGGGGGCGCTGTTGGTCCACCTGAAGCTGTTTATCTGTGTTATTTTAATAAATAGATCTTTGTTAGCTGTAATCGGTCCTGTAATGTAATGTAGTGTAATGTAATGCGTGTGCTTTCAGAAATCTTTCAAGCGCATATGTGTTTGATCTTCTCTTGCTGACTTGGGACGCAGCCAGTTCAAACTCCAGTAGGAGGCATTGTGCTCAATGGCAGATTGTCAACTACGCGGGCTTGTCAGCATAAGCTTGTTATACACAGTAAACGCCCTTTTGAATGTTTTGCGAGCCCTTGCAAAAAAAAGAAAGAACGAAAGAAAGAAAGACAGAATGAAAGATAAAATATCTTGAGTGGATCCTGATGAAAGACACGCGCTGTTTGGATCCAGCTGCTTTTCCTTTACCTGATACTTTAATATCCTTTTACCTAAGTGAGAGTTTAATCTATTAGAGATTATTATCCGGGGTAAAAACTGATGGGAGTGCATTAGTACAATGGCTGATTTTTTTTTTCCCCCTAAAAATAAAAAGCGATATAAATAAATAAATGAAAAGGTTCCAACTGCACAGTCCTGGCAGTGATTAGTGCTGATGAATAGATCCAGCAGGAACTGTTTATGGAGCTTTAAAGAATAGTTCACTCAGTGTAGGTGGCAGAGTAACGAGAACAGTCTGACTATTCCCGAGGTCAAAGGTGAAATGACGCATCGCAGCCTCTGCCAGACAGAGACACACATCATTAAAGAGAGCCGTGAACGACCAAACCCGCGCTCTCATCCAACAAGCAGTCACCACCTTCCACCAGCAACAAACAAACACGTTTGGAACTTGCTCGTATGGGAGTGGAGACCACACACACACATACACACACACACACACACACACACACACACACACACACACACATATGAATCAGCCCAGAGGTCGATCCTGCATCAACACGACAGCTCCAGTAGATCCTCCCTGTAGCGCTTAAACTATGAAAACGAGCTCAGTCAGTGCGTGCACAGTATGAGTGTGTGTCTCTGCTCCTTCATTCCATTTGGAAAGTCAGCTCTACCATCACAATCCCACCAAACACACAGGCACTCGGCTCTGGATCGGAGGGAAATTCATCTCTGCTGGTTTTTACATTTTTTTATAATATTTCTAACATGTATTTATTTATTAATACGTGGGATTCTCTCAGAACTCCGGAAAACAGGACGAGATATGAGCTCGTGCAAAGACAAACATCCCTCTCCCTCTCTCTCTCTCTCTCTCTCTCTCTCTCTAACACAAACACAAACACAGGTTTTCCCCAAATACATGAATCACGACTTACACACTCACGCACGCACACACACTGTCACACACCCTCGAACGCTTCATTAAAAGCCGATTGGAAGGCTAAACCACCGCTGGCAAGGCCAAGGAGTGCACGAGCATTATGGAAGATTAGCTTTCCAAAGCAAATGAGTCTCCAGAACTATGTTTTGCATCCTGGGCCCTGGTCAGGGTTTGAGCCGGACATGAAAGCGCATTTACTCGGCTCGGCATAATGTACTCCAGCAGGAAAGTGCGTTTAGCTTGGGCCGCCGCCTAGTCCAGCATCAGCACTCTCTCTCTCTCTCTCTCTCTCTCTCTCGCTCTCCTCACCTCTGAGCTCCTTCCTGTCTCTCTGTAAAACCTTTCTCTATCAGACAGCGAGCCCCTTGTGGCACAGGCCGAGGGTAGGCTGCCGGAGACCACTGGCACGGTAAGGAATTGAGTCACGGCCCAACAAATTTGAGAAGGGAGAGATCTGAGAAGAGAGTGATCTGAGAAGTGGTGGAGAAAGGTAGAGCGCACTCCCTACCATCGGACCGAGCGTTCACCCCCCTTTAAGTAAACACACAGGTGGGTGCTAGAAATGAAAACAACTCATAGCACGATCTCCAAACGAGCACATTTTCCATCCTGGTGTAGCCACCCACCTCACTCTCGCACTGTCCGACAGGTGATAGAAGGAAGACGAGCGAGAGCCACGTTACAAAAAAAACAGCTATTTATTTATTTGTTTATTTATTTATTTATTTGTTTATTTATTTATTTGATGGTTGAGAGTTTGATAGTTTATTACGGCCACTGATGAGCTGAATCCTCGCTCTCTCTCTCTCTCTCTCTCTCTCTCTCTCTCTGTCTCTCTCTCTCTCTCACTTTCTCTTTCAAAGACACACACACACACACACACACACACACACACACACAAGCAATGGCCTTTAAAGTGATAAGCATGTGTTAAGGGCACGTTGACTTACATTCTGTTGCTGAGGGCGTCGATGGGCCTGCCGTAGTGTGGCACGGGAGAACACAGTAAAAATACAGCCAAACACCACTGCTGCAGAATCCTCCTTGAACACAACATCCTTGTAATCTAAAAAAAAAAAAAAAAAAGACACACGCACACACATACACATTAGATAAAGATCTGAGCCCACGTGCTGGAGGACACATCATTTCTCAGTATCTGAATCATCTGTAAACTTGGCCCGGCGAACGGAAATGGAACTCCTGGCTACGGTTGTTCATTGTGTTGCTATATTGGGTGTATAAATACAAACAGACAATGGAAGAATTTATTTTAAACCGCAGAATAAATGTCGATCCTGTTTCCCTGCACCGCGCTGCATTATGAGAATGAACTGAGGGGGGAAAGGACTGAAAGGTTACAGGACGCGTTTAACTCAAACCAGTTTATTGTGTTTCAGGAGAGGGAATTTTTTTTTAATACATTAATTAAAAAATAATCTTGGCAAGTCCTCTGGGCCACAACAAAACTTAGCAAAACCCAAGTCAGCTGAGAGACAACACACACACACACACACACACACACACACACACACACACGCACAGAACTTACTCTCTCAACAACGATGTCTTTTCCTCACACTGGTCTCTCTCTTCTCTTCTGTCCTCTCAGGACTGACAAAGTTCACTCAAAGTGTCCAGGCTGCTTTGAAATAAAACCCAATCAAGCAGCAATCAAATCAAGCAGTGACCCCAGATTTCGTTGAGGAAAAAAAAAAAAATCACCAGATCAGCTCTCCAACACGGGACACTTTCCTAAAATACTACTAATAAAAAAAAAACCCTTCTCGTCTTCTGTCTTCTTATCTCCACACAACTTATTTAAAGTAATCAAGCAGAAGGCAGTCGAAACGAATCCAGAGGCTACGGGATGAGAGGTGTGTGTGTGTGTATTGTGTGTATGTGTGTGAGAGAGAGTGTGTGTTCTCCAGGTGATCTGAGAAAGGCAGTGTCTCTTCTTCTGCTGCTTGAGGCTGTGCTCCAGCCTGTTATAGAGGAGGCTGTGGACCAGCGCAGTGATGGGAAAGTTTAAGCACAACTGTCTGAGTGCAGGTTGAGGGAGTGAAGGAGGAGAGAGAGAGAGAGAGAGAGAGAGAGAGAGAAGGGGGTGGAAAGGAAGAGAGGAAGAGTGGGAGGGGAGGTTATGACTCGGGGAGCCCTCACAAAGAGTCAATCCTTGTGTAGAAGTGAATATGAATGTGTGTGTGTGTGTGTGTATGTGTGTGTGCTTTAGGAAGAAGAAAAGAGGCCAGAAGTGGCAAGAAGGTGGCGCCCAAGGAGCATTTCAGCCAGACATGAAATATGTGTACTGTGTCACACAAGGAGACGAGCCTCAACTATATTAGTGTTTGTGTGTGTGAGTCTGTGTGTGTGAGTGTGCGTAAAAAGAAAAGAAAGGTGTGAGACGCTTACACATCAGCAAGCATGCTATATGTGTGCGTTTCTAAAGACACGCTTAAAAGGAAATTTGCAGAATTCTTTACACCCCAAAGAGCCAATTTAGTACACGTGATAAATGGCGTAAAGAGCCCAGAGCAGGGTGCAGGGCTCATTAGAAACGAGTGTGTTGGGGTTGTTGGGTTATAACTCTTTATGCCACTTATACGACAGACAAGAGAGCTTTTAAACACGGGATATTTCTTTGGAACATGTTTTAAGCCATTTTTTGCTGTTTTATTTCAGTATGAATTAGCTACCTGTGTGCTCAACAGTTACGACTCTGGGTTACTCATCAAGTTACCACCAAGCTGCCACTGACAGGACCCTGAGCAAGGCTCTTAACCCTTTGTGCTCCAGATGTGTGTATCATTGCTGACCCTGCACTCTGACCCCAAATTCCTAACAAGCTGGGATATACGAGGAAAGGAATTTCACTTGGATGTAAGGTGTATGTGACAAAGAAGGACAGAGTCTTAGTTAAGTCATCCGCATCACAGCAAGAAGGTCCTGGGTTTGAGTCCCTGGTTCAGGTGTTTCTGTGTGAAGTTGGCATGTTCTCCCTATGCTTGTGTGGGTTTCCTCCGGGTAGTACCGTTTCCTCCCACAGTCCAAAGGCTAATTGACTCTTCTTAATTGGCCCTCGGTGTGAGTATAAAATAACACACTCACACACACAGACTCACACTGCGATGGTATAGCAAGCTGTTTAGGGTGTACCCTGCCATCGTACAGCGTCGGCTGAGGTAGGCTCCAGCCTCCCACGCAACCCTAATAGAATTAAGTGTTTCATCAAATGAGTGAGGGATGAGAATCTTAGTTTACACCCACATTACAGACGATAATTTTATTTTTTTAGATTCCCCTCCCCTCCAACCCTGTCCCTCCTTATTTAGTTGTAGCCAATTCCCACCTGTCAAGTATTGCCTCTCTATCATACCACCACCACCAACCAGGCAGGGGCATAAGCAAGCACACGCCCCCTCTGGAGACACATGCTCCTGCCACCCACATCTTTATAAACTGCTATGCATGCACATTCAGAATATATATTATTTATATATTTTAGGAGCTTCTGACATGAATTCACAAAGCTGTGTTACAATAAGGGTGCAGGAATATTAATAATTAATTATTAAAATGTTAATAACTTTAAATACATAAGGGATCATATGCAGTAAATTTTTGCATGGCTCATTTGAATACTGGATTCTGATTGGTTAATTACGGCACTGTTCTAAGCAGTTGGTTATTAATTTATTACTGACCAAAAAGTCAAGTTTTGTAGCTGTGTAGTAAGTGTAATAACGTACAGCGAAACGGCCATCATCATGAAATAAACTCTTCCAGGTAATTCAGGGCCCCTCCGCTTTGTGTCACGGTTCTGATCATGCGGTTGGGTTTATTTTGAGATAATAACTGGCTGACTTTACACATTATCCCATTTCTTACATGGCTACTTATTAGGGAAATAAATAATGTAACATGAAATATTAATTTATTTTTTAAAATGATTTTATTAGATTAGGAATGATTTTATTTCTTAAAAAATATTTTTATTGGTTTAAAAATCATTTTAATAACGTAAACTGGATTAGAAACAATTTTCTTGCTAATGATGCGCTCTATAGCAACGATTAAAACAATAGCAACGATACATATTTTTACTGCTTATTTATACTACTTCATTTATGATTTCTCTATAATTTTTGGTGAAAATGTATTGCACAATGCTATTGTAGGCAATGAGAACCAAAAAAAATAATTCCGACAAGTATATTGAGGTAAAAGTATGGCAATAAACAAAAACACTGAAAACACCAATTTTTCTGATAAATTGAAAGGTGACACAATTTTTTTTTGACTTTTGCATAGCATGAATGAACTTCAAACCATTTGGAATGGTTTAGCGAGATAAGAAATAAAATAAATAAATAAATATGTGAACACTATGTCTGAAAGGTTAAATGCTTTAATGAAAGTAAAGGGTGTTCACACTAAATATTGACTTTTTCCTCAAAAAAGAGGCTGTTATTTTTGTTATTACTATATATTGTTGTTTGTTTACTTATTCTCATCAATACGATCCAATATTACATGAAATAAATACTTGAATAGTACTTGGTTTCTGATGTATCTTTATTTTGTTAAGTGTAGAAACATCACTGCATCACTGTATTTTTTAATTTCTTTACTCGCTAAACCATTATATATGGTTTGAAGTTCATTCATGCTATGCAAAAGTCAAAACAATAAATTTTGCGACGCTTTCCGAAAAAGGGTGTTTTCAGTGTTTTTGTTCATAAGCCATACTTTTACCTCAATATACTTGTCGAAATGTTTTTTTTGGTTCTCATTACCTACAGTAGTATTGTTCAATACATTTTCATCAAAAAATTATAGAGAAGTAATTTAGTAAAAGAAAAAAGAATGTGTAAATTAATCATTTTGTCTCTAAAGGATCCGCCAACAAATAACCAGCATTTCAAGTCTAAAATTAGAAACGGATGACCAAAAATAGGCTTAACAATTTTTAATTTGTCCTATTTGGATTATATAACACCAGATGATTTTCAGTATCTATAAGACACCTACTAAGATAAGTCATTTTTAAAGATGTTTTTGATGGTGTTCAGCTCATTTCATCTCATCGAGTATTCAGAACATAGTCCATAACTTCACAATGTATCCCTGCATTCAACTTATCTCAGAAGAGAGAATTCAGAATAACTGTATTCTATTTGTACCAAAATCCTTTGAGCCACAACGTGAGGCCACGTGCCGCATGACCACGCATGTTCATTTTTTGTTAGCAGCAAGCTAACTGTGAGGATTGATGTAGGTTATTAGTCAAAACATTGAAGTGTATAGTCAGAGTTAAACATTTAAAAAGTGAATACGCTGCATGTTCATGGATCCAAAAGGACTAGTTTATACAGTATAACTTTAAGAGGTGGTGCGGCGTTTCCTGTTCATGCTGGGAGTGACCGTGTTAACCTGATAGCACCTGCTGAAATCCGTGTTCCCGAGTAGGAAATTCCAAGTGAAGGAGGCATTTATTACCTCCAACAAGGATGTTAGGTTTTACCCTTGGTACGTGTTTTTGTTTGTTAGCAGAATTACACAAAAGTTATGTACAGATTTTTCATGAAATTACTACGAAGGGTGGAGCTTTGGACAAGGAAGTCTCCATTAGATTTTGGAGATGATCCGGGTCAGATTCTGTATCCAGGAGTTTTTTAAAGGATTCTTTAACATTGTAAGACATTTTAGTTTATATGGGGAATTGCTGGACTTGGTGGAGGTTTGTGTTCTCTGAGTGCTCTTGTTTATTTGTTTGTTTATCTGTCTGTCTGTCTGTCTGTCTATCTATCTATCCATCCATCCATCTATCTATCTATCTAGTCCTATCAGAATTGAAATTTCCAGTGAAAAAAGCCCGAAAGTAAAGTTTAAATAAATCCACAGTGTGTATATTCTTTCTTTCTACAGGACCTTTGCATTCAGTGTCACTCATGTAAAAGGCAACAAGGACAAGAAATTTAAAACTGGATCATATTTTTGTGTCATCAGCACAGTCATCTTTGGAAAAAGTCACATTTACAGCGACCCACGCGGCTTCATACATTTGGCTTAAACTCCCACATAGTAAATTGCTACAGGGAGCTGGACACGCAGCTTTGAATTCTGGTGCCTGTTTATAGGAAACATTCCTGCCCCTCACTGTAACTCAGCTGGAGAGATACCTAAGTGCTCTCATGAGGCAATGCACCAATCGGGCTCTAACTGAACAGAATGCAACCAAGGACTTCCTTCTGTCATCTACATGGAACTGAAGCCAAATGTAGCCGATTTACGCTGGTCTGAAACAGTATGGCATGGCAGGGAAGAGTTTCTGAGCTGCTGGAATCATTCATGGTGTTACCACCAAGGTTCTGCCCACAATTCGCACCTTTTTCCTGTAATTTCCCGCATTTCTAGAGCTCTCCAGGCTTCACTATCCCTTTCGGTTCCCTCGTTCCATCTCCTGCTTTAATCAGAAGGCTTGAAATATCTGATCTGACCCACCCATCATCAGGCTGAATAATCCGGCGACGCTGAGTACTCATCCAGGATTAGAGCGTTGCCTTCTTCTGAATGTTTGGCTAATGTTCTGGAGCACTTCCAGCACTCTGCAAGAGCAAAATATTCTCCAAAACAGCTCTGATGTGCCATGAAAAAGTCCGTGCCTGCTGGGTAAAAGCCTTTGCTCAGGGATTTTCATGCACAAATGCCCTTGTGCCAATGCAAACTGATGCATTTTTTTTTCATTAAAAATGTTATTTATCTGATTTAATTTAAATTACAGTTCACATGCTGCATACTTGGTTCTATCGCAGTCCTAACCTCCTCACTGGATACTGATGATACAGTAATTTAAGTCGTTCGAATCATTATTCAGCCCTGTCCTGTTTTCCCAGAACCGTGAGTCAGTTTGATGTTCTACAGATTGTTAAACCCACATACATTGATTTTCATGGCTCACTTTTAATGTTAGCATCCCACCCACAGACACATCAAGGGAATTCTAGGAATTCCTCCAAGCTGGACTTGCCAGCGCACACAGCAGACATGCTCGTTCAGCATTGCCATAGGCGCCTTTAAATCATTAGAGAGGCTTCAGTCACACGGCTCCATGCTGTTGGAGGCGATTTGGATTAAGCTCTTTATGTTTGACTTAAAAAACTCTTCCAACCTTAGAGATAGTTGCAAACGAAGAAGAAGAAGAAAAAGAGTCTTTTGTAGAGATTGCTTCAGGCGTCAAAATATGTCGTGAGCTCCTGCTTTTAAGATAATGGTTCACATGCATCGATCCATGTGGAGCCCTTTACACATGCATTTTCAGAATTACAGCCCATCACAGATGGCATCAGTCACTAGTTTCTGGACAACATGTGTTTTTTTTTTTGTTTTTTTTGCAATGCAATATACCTGACTACCCCCCTCCTTTTTAACACAGTAACTCATTAGTCTATAATAGCAAACAGACTGCTTTCCTCACCCAGAAGCTCTTTTTTAATTGAAGACTCTCATACTCTTGATAAACAATTTGCCCCCAAGTAAGGCAGCAGAGTGCAAATTAATGCAGTCTCTGGCATTTTACAACCGCTTTCCCCCTATACTGTTAGCATACTTCCTTTTAAGATCTTTGTGACCCCATCTCATCCTGCTTAGCTTACCTGTTCCACTCCACAGCCCATGTGATCCTTACTTATATAAAGCTTTTCATATTTGCTAGAGGGGAAAAAACGCCCCCTTCATTCAAGGTCACTAAAAAGTCTACCATTTACCTGCGTATAAACAGGTGAAAAAAAATCTGAAGTCTTTCCTGGCAGGCAGAGAGCGCGGGGAACAAGCCAGGAAAGCTGTTTCAGCTTCATCAGACTTTTCTGTCCTTCAGTGGGGTACAATATAATAATGGCCTGCTTTTAAGAGACAAATTCTTTTTCATTTGCATCTCAAAAAAAAAAAAAAGTGCATCTGCACTCTGCAAAAAAAATAAAATAAAAAATAAATAAATAAATAAATAAATATAGTTTGATTTATATTGGTATTTCCTCTTATATGATTAAATTCAACATCTATCGATCTATCTATATTTATATCTATCTATCTATCTATCTATCTATCTATCTATCTATAATTTGAAGCTTTATTTAATCATATTCTAGCAGCAGATCATATTATTTATTTCTAGAAGTCAGTAGAAATAAATCTGGAACTTTTAAAAGAAATAATAGCTAGACTTTCATGATATTTAATATATTTTCTTTTAATAAAAGATTTTTATTTTTGCACTGCACATCCCAATGAAATTCATTCATTCATCTTCTGAACCGCTTAATCCTAATTAGGGTCACGGGGAGGCTGGTGCCCATATCTGCCGACCCTGGGCGAGGACAGGTACACCATGAACAACTCGCCATGCCATTGCAGTATTATTATTATTATTATTATTATTATTATTATTATTATTATTATTATTATTATTCATGTGTTTTTATTATGTTTTTCAGCATGAATGTAATAATAGAGTAAGATGAGATATTATTAGATGCAGAAATCATAAGAGTAAATGATCAGCACTGCACCATAAGTACACTTTCTATAAATAATGAGGACCAGGTTGATAACCTAAACCAAATTATCTTAAAAAGTCCTAATGGTTTATGTAATTTAAAAAATAAGCAAATCAATTAAAAAAACAAGCAAACAAACAAATAAATAAACAAAATCGTAGCAAATTAAAATATTTTTTCTAGATGTTTTCACTTATTTCTTGCTTGAAATAGACTTATTATTATTATTATTATTATTATTATTATTATTATTATTATTATTATTGTTATCATCATCATTAATTCATTAATTCATTCATTTTCTGAGCAGTTTTATTCCTAATTAGGGTCGCGGGGAGGCTGGCGCCCATCTCAACCTACTTCAGGCGAAGGAGGGGTACACCTTTCCAGGGTCAACACACATACAACCACACACACTCACACCTAGGGGTGATTCAGAACAGCCAAAAAACCTACTGTGGATGTTTTTGGACTGTGGCAGGAATCCAGAGTACCAGGAGGAAACCCATCCAAGCACATGCAAATTCCATACAGAAACGGGAATCAAACCCAGGCCTTCTTGCTGTACGGTGTATGTGCTAACCACTGTGCTGCCTATCTATCTATCTATCTATCTATCTATCTATCTATCTATCTATCTATTTTACCTGGACAGGAGTAAAATCTTTTGCTTATGCAATGAGTAAATTCTAAACTTGAAATTAATATCATAATATCATTAATAAAATTCTATCATTGGTTTAATACTCTTAAATTTACTCTACTGCATTTTTATAATAGTAAATATTGGATACACTTAGATACGTTTACTAGATATATTCTACTATTATTCATATTTTTTTTCTTTACAGATCAAAGATACAGATTCAGACTGCAAGCTGAATCACAGCCCTGTATATCAGCTGGGAGACACCCCAGGCTACAACCAGTGGAGATCATACAACTCTCTGCTTACTGTTAACTACCAACTTTATCAGATCCATCTGGATCATCGGTATAACAATCCCATAACTGCACATGCACATTTGTTTAAACACAAGACCACTTAAAGGTAAAAGACTGCATCAGGAAGTGATTAAGAGACACAGCGACTACTGCAGTATTTCATCTTAATAATTACATTCATTTATCTTTATTAACTAAAGAGTGATGCTGCAATTTCAGTCAAGCAACAAGCATTATGTAAGTCTGTAAGGATTCTGTAAAGAGTCTGAAGGGAATTTCAGATCAGTTTGTAAGGAGTTTTAAGGAGTGTGTAAGAAATCTGTAAAGATTGAGTAATGTGTCAGTGAGGAGTGTGTAAGGGATCTGTAAAAAGTGTAGGGAATCTGTACGAAGACAGTATGGAGGCTATAACAAATCTGTGAGGATTCTGTAAGAAGTTTGCAAAGAGTCTCTAAGGAATCTGTAAGTAATCTGTTAGAATTTTGTAAGGAATCTGTAGTAAGTCTGTAAGGAGTCTATTATGAGTCTGCAAGGAATTTGTGAGCAGTTTGTAAGGAATCTGTATATGAATTCTGTAAGGAATCAGTAAAAAGTTCATAAAAAAGTCTGTATAAACAATCTATATAGTGTCTTAAAGGAATCTGCAAGGAGTCAGTGAGTAGTCTGTAAATAGGCAGAGAGTAGTCTGCAAGTAATCTGTAAAGAGTCTGTAAGGAGTCAGTGAGGAGTCTGTGAGTAATCTGTAAAGAGTCTGTAAGGAGTCAGTGAGGAGTCTCTGAGTAATCTGTAAAGAGCCTGTAAGGAGTCAGTGAGTAGTCTGCAAGTAATCTGTAAAGAGTCTGTAAGGAGTCAGTGAGGAGTCTCTGAGTAATCTGTAAAGAGCCTGTAAGGAGTCAGTGAGTAGTCTGCAAGTAATCTGTAAAGAGTCTGTAAGGAGTCAGTGAGG
>JAQMYF010000007.1:2431142-2443701 GCA_030014195.1 Neosilurus mollespiculum
CCCTCTCGCTCTCTCTCTCACACACACAGACACTCTCTGTCTCACACACACACACAAACACACACACTGTATTTCTCACACACACACACATGCACACACACTCTCTTTCTTACACTCACACACTCACAAACTCTTTCTCTCTCTCTCACACACACACACACACTCACTCACACACACTCTATTTCTCTCTCTCTCACACACACACACAAACACACACATGCACACACACTCTCTTTCTCACACTCACACACACACACACACACACACACACACATGCACACACTCTCTTTCTCACACACGCTCTCTCTCACACAAACTTGATAACACTCTGTGACTCTAAGGCTCTGTGAAAGAACGTGTTTTTATTTCACCAAAATAGCATATCTATGTGAGACTATAAACTACAGGGCAGCATCACCACTCATGGATTAAATTAGCTACCCCGGGGTAATTAAAGCCTGAAAACCAATTTGTGAGAAGTGAATAACACCATTGGAGGGCACGTATTAAAATGAAAAAAGGAAATGTTTTTATTTTTCCAAAAAATTATAGTTATACTTATGTTTACTAAATCTAATTAAAAGAACATTTAAGTCATGATAAGCATTTTGAGGCTGCACGGTACTGTAGTGGTTAGGCTCACAGCAAGAAGGTCCTGGGTTCGAGTCCTGGGCCTAGGTGTTTCTGTGTGGAGTTTGCATGTTCTTCCCCTGCTTGTGTGTGTTTTCTGCTGAGGTACACATGCTGCTTCTGGGATGCCGGTGATCCTGATCCTCCTGATCCTTCTGCTTTCTGAGTCCTGTGGTCCACCATGTTGTGCTGCTGCTGGCCAGAGTTCTCATCTTTGAAGCCCCTTGGTCCTACTGATGAAGATCCATATGGACCTAGATGTGCACTCAGAGACTTTGAAGAAGACTTTTCACTGTTGTGATATAAACTCTTTTGCTAAAATGATTTAGTACTTACAGTTTTGGTATAACCAACCGGACTTCATGTTGGGCTGTAGTGAAGTTTCTGCTACATGAATTGTATTTGTATCTGGTTTCATCCAAATGAGGATGGGTTTCCCTTTTGAGTCTGGTTTCTCTCAAGGTTTTCCTTCTCGTGTCAACCTTGCCATTGTAGCTGGGGCTTGCTCGTTAGGGATGTATAGGGTTTATAGAAAAAATATTTAAATTTTTTATCAAATATGTTGTCAATTGTAAAATAAAACTGAAATAATTGTATTGAATGGGTACTCTGGTTTCCTTCCACAGGCTGAAAGCATGCACCTTAGGCTAACTGGATGTTCCAAATTGCCCCTAGGTGTGAGAGTAAGTGTGAATGATTGTGTATTGGCCCTGTGATGGACTGGCAAGCTGTTCAGGGTGTACCCCACCTTCACCCAGATTTGGTTGAGATAGGCTCCATCATCAGTGCAACACTAACCGGTTTAAGCAATTTGGTAAATGAGTAATGAGAACTATTGGGCAAAGCCTTCTGAAATTTGACCCAAATAAGTCATGAGCCAGCCAAACAAGTTGTTGCTCATCTCCTGTCTGTTTAACATAAGCTGGCTAGCTTCCTCAACTGTTCTGTGTCAACTAAATATTGATGACCATATAACCCCAAATGAACCAGATATCAGTGACAGTATGACCCAAAATAGATCAATTATTAATGACAATATAATTAAAATGATATACTGAAGGCCAGGAGGATGTTGGTAATTAGGCCCCAGGACGTAACACTGAGGGTTGGTTATAAACATCCAGCGAGCACTGAAATAAGAATTTATTTAAATATAATGATTCTTTCTAAGTATAATGGCTCTTTCAGTGTATAGTACTCAGAAACAAAAAGAAAAACTAAATAAAATGAGATTTACATTTAAAACTAAAATCAAACGTGAAAGTCAAATATATTAATTTTATTTACCGCTTAAAGGTGGCGCTCCCCATACGGTTTTTGTGAGTTGTGTTTATTTATTATGTTATGCTTAGACAGGTTTCAACATCCTTGACAAGTGTCGTCATACTTGTCGGGAATACATAACAGCCAATCAGCATCAACTGTGCAAAGCATGGACATGGGACAACCATCTAAAATAAACACGACGGGTTACTTCTATATTCAGCAACACATGGTCATGGGACAACCATCCCAAAGGAATTTGATGGATTAGTTCTATATACAGTGATGCGTGGACATGGGAAAACTACCCAAAATCAAGTTGATGGGTTACTTCTGTATACAGGGATGCGTGGACACAGGACAACCAACAAAGTCATACTTAATGACTATGGCACTTCAGCCTGTGTGGAAGCTCCTCTATAATCCTTACATAACAGGTAATACAGTTGTCTTAATATTAGATATGCACAATATTCACACATACGAGAGTGAACAGTATTCCCAGCAGTCAACATGTGCAAAACAAAGAACACTGTCATCCATTACTATGATTAATGGTTGAACTGTTTGAGCTGGGGTCATGCCAACCTTTCCCTAATTACCCCAGGAGAAACTGTGACACAATGGCTGGTTCTAAGGCACTGCAGGGAAATGCTCTTCATGACTCACTATAATATCATGGCCAAATACCTAAGGAGTAGATAAAACACTACACCAGTTAATGGCTCATTTCTATTGGCCAGGCCTTTACAGTGATGTACCTCAGATGTGTGAGTCAGACCACAAATGTCAACTTGTGAATGCACAAGCAACACCAAGAGTGCCCTCTTCCAAGTACTGAGATCTGCTTTGAAAGAATAGGCATGGATCTAGTCAGGCCTTCAGGATGAATTGGGGGAAGGTTGTGATGCAGAAAGTGGCCAGGCTTTCAGGGGACTTTCCCTATTCAAATGGTTATATGGGAAGAAGCCAATTTGCCCCATGCCCAGGAAAGTCAACAATGGTCTATGATAGACACACCCAACTGAGAAAATTTGAACCAGCCGACCTTCATCTATCCACTAATGCAGCTTGTGTTCTCCCTGAAAAACAGACAGATATACCAGTAAGAACCACAAGTTTGCAATTAGTTGTGGGACGTTCATGTAATGGGCAGACAGACCACTTAGCAATGTTCTACATTTATGGCACTTGGCAGACATCCTTATCCAGAGGGTGGCTAAGGGGAATAGTGGATGGACTCTGTGTCCCTCTGTTTCTCTGTCACTTTGTCACGATGTCCCAGTGTGTCACATAACTTACACACTCTGTGATGATGTCATAGAAAGGGGTGCGACCACCCTGGGACAGATCACCTGCAGTGATTTACGCACTGCTTCTAGTTCACATTTCCCCCTCATTTGATTTGGCAACAGAGATGTGTGGCTGACAACATGGAGGGGTTGGTGCCCAAAAACTTCAGTATCAGTTAAGTGAAATTTAGATGGTTTGGATTTTACACAATGGACAAAGAGAATGAGTCTCAGTATTAAAAACATGGAGGCCATGCTTGGAGGGTTGTGACTGGAAGAAATGACCAGCTGAAACCAAACATGAGCAGAGAAAGGTTATAAAGCTTGGACTGTCAACAGCAAAACGTTTGTTCAGACGCAACATTGCTCATGTGTATTCTTAATACCAATCTTAGATGATTCTGGGCAAAGGTTGGTTACTTGCTGAACAGTTTGCCAGTCCATAGCAGGGCCAGTGCACACACAACCATTCAGAAACCTAAGTACCCAGAGGAAATCCAAGCAACAATAGGGAGAACATGCAAGCTCTACAGAAATGCTAAGGACTCAAAGCCGGGACCTTCTCACTAACCACTACACCTATGTGCCTCCCGGTTGAACATCTAACTTGAAGCCATATGTTTTGGAAACTTGGGTAAATGGATGGACAGAGCTATGAGCTGATCTCTTGGCGATGTGTCTCTTGGTGATCAGTTAACTATACCTGGTAAAACCAGGAGAACCTTCTGGACTGCATGAAAGCATCTGGCAATTTAATGTCCATCTCTGAAAGGATTTCAGGATCTCCCTTGTATGAAAATCAAGGTTTGGGTTCACTGAGGTGGAATAGACCATGTTAATTTCCTCAATCATAGAGGCAGCAGCAGGAAGGCAGAAAAAGAAGCAGCTGCACAAAAGCTGAGGCATTGGCGGAATGTGGAGAGGCCATGAAATAAACGTTTAAACAGCCTCTACTGGGCATGTTGAGTAATCATAGGAACACTTTGAACAATTTATCAACATTTAGGAGGCAATGCCAAAATCTTTGGTGTTTTAGAGTGACTGAGGTCACTACAGTGGTTAGAAACCTTCAAAGCAACAAGGCTGCAGGGGATGATGAGATGTGGTTTACGAAGCTGAAGGCAGTGGACAAGGTTGGGGTTATGTGGTTAACACGTCTCCAGTGTTGCGTTGAGATCTTCTCTGTGTGTAACCCTTTGCTTGGTCTTAAACTTGATTGTGCCACATTGGGATTCAGTTGTTAAATTTGTCCATATCTTGTAAATACCTCCCTCCTTTAACTGTCTTTTTATGTAAATTGTACATTATTAATAATAACGGTTATTAGGAAGTTGTGTTTTTTATACTTGATCCACTATAGAGATAGCTGAGATTTTGAGATAGCTAGGGATTGAGGGAAGGAATTGCTGTTTTGGTTCTTTTTTTTTTTGTTCAGTTTGTGTAACGTTAGATGGGATACTGTTTAATATTCTGGCTTGTTTGACTTCTAGAACTTAAACCACTTTCTGTAATAAAAAACAAACAAACAAAAAAAAAAACAGAGAAGACAAAATACAAAGCAAATGCAGTCTTGATCTCGCTATACCTTTCTTCCTTTGTATGTTGTGGTCTGACCTAGACCAAGTAATAACAATACACATTAGTTTCTGTCATGTTCAATGTTATTTTATTGTTATGTGGTCAGTTAAATTTATAGATTGTGATAAAATCACTGGAAAAGATTTCTCCATCTCGGTGATAGCTGGGTTCTTGGGGTTTCCATTAACTACCAGCTTGGTAAAAAGTCACGTCCTATTAAAGCCACCTTGATCCTATTCAACCTGAAAATGCTTTCCAGAATTCTGGAAGGAAGCTCAAGGTTTCCCCTTGGCTTGAAAGTGTGCTTTGATTGAATGCTTACAACAGTATGTGCAAGATTTACTGTTTCACACCATCAAAATACTTGAACCTACTCAGTCATGTGCCCTGAAGCCATTCTGTCCAAAGTTAAAAACGTTTATCCAGTGCAGCACTCCAAACCTCTCTTATTTTAAATTTCAACAGTTCATGCATCCTAAATAATATCAGTAATGAGCTGCGGTTAGAGCTTAGTTAAAGTATCCTATTAAAAGTAAATAAATAAATGATGATGATGATGATGATTATCATTATTATTATTATTATTATTAATAATAATAATAATAATAATAATAATAATAATAATAGAGGGGCAGTGTTAGCCCGGTGGTGGGGTGCTGGCTTACTGATCTGTAGGTCGGGGGTTCAATTCAGGGGTTTGGTAGGCTAATTGGCTGCTCCAGATTGCCTCTAGGTGTGAGTGTGAGTGTGAATGGTTGTGTGTGTGTGTGTGTGTGCGTGTGTTGGCCCTGCGATGGACTGGTTAGCTGTTCAGGGTGCCTTCCCCCAGAGTCGCCCGAGATAGGCTCCAGCTTCTCCGCGACCCAAGTAGGATTAAGTTCTTCAGTAAATAAATAAATCAAATAAATCAAATAAATCAAATAATAATAATAATAATATAAATTGAAAGCATTCTAAGCATTTAGCTTGTGCCCTTTTAGTTTACTGCTAATAATTAGTACATAATTATCCTGTTAAAATATTCACAATGAAACTCTTCATTTTTTTTTCTGCCGAGGCGCCTCAGTTGACAGGTTCCTGAATGTCCCAGATGTTAAATACATTGAAGACCTTTACAGAAGTCTAACACTTCATAAAACAGGATACTAACTCTGTTTTCAGGAAAGATTTGTCTGTTGCACAGAACAAAATTCCAGCTTTCCGTGAAAATCCCAAGTGAACACTTGGGTTCACATCAAAGGGAGGACTGACTTCTCAATCAGTTACCGTTTGATAGACTGGTTCCAACATATACCAAGCCTGTCTATTTTACTTTAATTATCCATCTCGGATTAACAATTTGATTGTTTTGTTTTCCCTTGGTTTGTGTATGTATACGTTGAATTTTGGGAGAAAGTGTTAACATTGCAAAAAACGTGTGGTTTTTACATACTCCCTGTAAAAACACCACCTTTAATGCAGCTCCACCCATGATTACTTGCAAGGAAATTTAAATATTGATGCACAAGAAAGTAATTGGATACAGCTTTTTTGGATTCAACATGAAAGCTCTGAAAGGAAACTCTCTGTAGAAGCTGTCAGAAGGGAATATCATACACAAGCTGACACGATATGATGTGGAAAGCTTTTTAAGCAAGGCCATCATTTTACTGCAACGTGTCCCACTTTGGGTTGAAATCATGGGTTCATGATCTGGCAATAAGCCCTGGTTTAGTATAAACACTTCATTGGTAGTCATGTTCAAGAAACAAAAAGTAACATAAAGTATGTGTATGTAGAGCCACAGTATACACTATACATACTCGCTATATCCAACACACCTAATAGACATGTACACTTATGTTCAACAACAACAACAACAGTATTAATAATAATAAGGGTGGCATGTTGGCGCATTGGTTAGCAAGTTCGCCTCACAGCAAGAAGGCCTGGGTTTGATTCCTGTGTTTGGGTGTTTCTGTGTGGGGTTTGCATGTTCTCCTGTGCTGTGTGGGTTTTCTCCAGGTATTCTGGTTTCCTCACACAGTCCAAAAACATACACAGTAGGCTATTCTTCCAAAACACAGTAGGCTGTTCCAAATCACTCCTAGGTGTGAGTGTGAATGGTTGTATGTGTGTTGGCCCTGCAGTGGTCTGACGAGCTGTTCAGGGTGTACCCCGCCCTCGCCCAGAGTCAGCTTTGATGGGCACCAGCCTCCCTGCAACCCTAAATGGGGATAAGCGGTTCAGAAAATGGATGAATGAATAAATGAATGGTGGCTCATCAGTTAGAACTGGTTTCTCACAATGAGAAGGTTATGGGTTCAAATATTGAAGAGCCTCTCTGCATGAAGTTTGCAAACTCCTGAGAGTTCATGTGTCTGGCAAAGTTATGGGCACATCCCAGACAAATCTATGATGCCAGTCATTTTTGAGTTGCCTATAATCACTGACCAGATGATACTATTTAGGCATCCTGGCATGCATGCTGCTCAACACTAGCATTACAAAGGATGCAAATCTAATGCTGAGGAAGACCGGAACACGCAGTTTGTGCTTTAGAAGCTCTTCTGTGGAATCAGACCAGACGTACTAGTCTTCACTCCCCATGTGCATCAATGAGCCTTGGACTCCCATGACACTCTTTCCGTTCACTGGTTGTCCTTCCTCAGACTACCTTTGGCCAGTACTTACCACTGCACACCAGGAGCACCACACAAGACCTGCTGTTTTGGAGATGAATAGACCCACTTATTTAGCCATCATAATGTGCCATTTGCCAAACCGTTTAATCTTTTTAGGGTCGCAGGGAGGCTGGAGGCCATCTCAGCAACTTTGCATGAAGGTGCCAGACCATTGCAGGGCCAACATGCAAACAACCATTCACACACACACACTTATACTTTAGGGGCAGTTTGGATCAGGCAATTAGCCTAATGTGCATGTCTTTGGATGGCAGGAGGAAACCCATTCAAATGGTTTTGCAAGAACATGGGTTTGGAGAGCAAGCTGAGCCTGGGACTCAACCCAATGACCTTCTTGCTGTGACGTGGACATACTAACCACTATGCCTCCATGCCACTCTTCACAATGTGGCCCTTGTCAAAGTCAGATCCTTACACTTGCTTATATTTCCTGCTTCCATTGCAACAACTTTAAGAACTGACTGTTCACCTTTCTGCCTCAGACATCCCACTGCAAGGCAGGTGCCAATGTATCCAGATAACCGATGTTATTCATGTCACCTGTCAGTCACTTCACCTGGTTTGACTTGATTTTGGTGTTATGATTCTGGGGATGTTTTGCTTCTCATAATGGGGCATCATCTATTCTGAGTGGATATTTAAAATGTTCTTTCAATATTAAATTCAGTTTACATCTTATATTCAAATATTATATAAGAGTGTGTGTGTGTGTGTGTGTGTGTGTGTGTGTGTGTGTGTGTGCACCTAAAAGAGTTTAGCCTTACCATGTTCTGCAACCCAGCACAGGCAAGCTCTGTTTGCCCTGTTGGCATATGTGGTGCTGTTGCAATTAGCTAAATGAGTGCAGGCAATGTGAGCTCTGCCTCACACACTCCAGACACAACTGTTTACCCAAACCACCCTGCCAGGGATTTCATCAAGAGGTCATTACAGGAGTTCCTTTCTCACTCCCCTCTCCCTTCTCCTCCACTCTAATCCTCTGTGCCTCTTTGGTGAATCTTTTTTTTTTTTTTTGCAGACTGCACATGCTACAGCTGAGTCTTCAAGTGAATTCCAGTGGCAAGTCACGAAGGATTAAAACGGTTCTTTTGCTCTAAATTCACTACAGAACACATTAAATAAAAGGGCACTGCTTGCAAGGTTTTCGTTTTTGTACCTGGACACTTGAAATGACTTGGTACAATTGGCAAGCATCTGCATATTTTTCCAGGAGCCCTGTTTCATGGGCAAACTTAATTAGCGATGTTTTAAAAACGTCTGTTAGCAGCAATTCAATCTTTAATCCAAGGACTCTTGCTTCTCAGAGTGCTCAGATTGCTGAGCTCACACCTAAAATTGATATCTCACACTTCCATCTATGCCCTTGACAAACCATTGGCATGTGCGTGCTATGGTTTTGTTAGCATATCCAGCTTTGAATTTCACACAGAAGTCAATAGTGAGTCTCAGAAAAGTGGTGCTGATGTCAAAGAGCTTAGCTTCGTGCTCAGGTCATACATGCATAACCAAAGGCATTAGGTACATTAAGATATTTAGCATGGCCTCCGAATGCCATTTGAAGCTTGTACTGTTTATTGATACAGTATTCAGATGTGATTCCAACTCGTGCAACTCCCAACCTTGGTGCAATGCCTCGCCTCGCCAAGCCTCACCTTGCACGCGCATGCTCCAACCACAGGCCGTATGCTGGTTTATTTTGTCCAGCACAGACCATGACTGTGTGGCTACACTCCACCACTCAAAAGTCCTTCTCTGACTACATAATTGGATTGGCCAGAAGTATTTGATTGGATACAGTTAGCCTATTTCCTCTCGGTCTTCTCTCTGTGGCAGCATGTTAAGCCTTGGAGAATTCTCTTGCTGCTATGGCCTGAAGTGGAAAAGCAAATGTTAGTGAAAACAGTGCTATTACATTTGATTGACCATCAGCTTTTAAAAGCCTGTACTTGCATGTTTCACCCGGGTTTGCGGTTCTTCTCTAAACACATGGATGTGTGTGTGCCGAGGTTGTACTAAAAAGCTGGGTGGTGGTTTGGCTCAGGCTGAACTTACCAATTAAATCCCAAGAATGGTCATCGGCAGTGAAGAAATAGCATTCTAACTAGGATCTGCCGATTTGGGGTGTGAGCTGGTGGTCTTTAATCAGTACAGTAAATATTCTTCTTATAGCACGTAATCACCATGACATATTTTCAGAATCTTACGCAACACCACAGCATTTATTTCAATCCAGAGCTGAAGTGATGATGGTAAAAGTGAACCACTCCATAAAGTCTTCTCCAGCACATCCCACAGACTTTCAAGGGTTCAGGTCAGGACTCTGTGGTACATTCAGTTCATCCGCTGACTTCATTTCATTGCCACCTAATGTTGACCTGACTGAAGCAACAATGCTGTAGTGATTACATGCTCTAATCATATTTCTTTTGGTGTGTTTAATGTGCCCTATATGTAAAGACCTGTAGCAATGGAGAGTGCTCTGTGTGCAGTTGCCATCTATGTTTATATTCCTTTTCACTTATTTGGTCCTGGCTTATATCTACAGCTGTTCGTATGCAATATGCTATGGAACATTGTGTGTGGTAGATTTATTCATTCATTTGTTGACCCACTTAATCCTACTAGGACTCATTAATCCTATTTAACTCTGGGTGAATGTGCAGTACATCCCGAACAGATCAGCATTCCATCGTTGAGCCTACACACACACACACACGCACACACACACACACACAACCAATCACACTTACAAGCACACACTGGAACAGCCAATTAGCCTAACGTGCATGCCATTAGGCTCTGGGATAAAACCGTAGTACCTGAAGAAAGCCCAAACAAATGCAGGGAGAACATGCCAACTCAACACAGAAACAGCTTGACTTGAACTGGGACTTGAACCCAGGATCTTCTTGCCTTGAGTCAGATGTGCTAAGCACTTCGCCCTCGTGCTGCTCATGTGTAGTAATGATGTGTGAAATTTAACAAGAACAGGGTGTTGATAAATTATGTGTCAGTTGGTGAGGTGGGTATTGAGTGTGTGTACATATGTGGGTGAGGTGTGTATGGAGCTCACAGTTTCACTCTAACACATCAGGCCTGGGAGGTTACTCACATCTCTAGATTTCTGTGTGTGTGTGTGTGTCAGTGCTTGTTTGCCCTGGACTGTAGTGGGGCGTACATGTGCACCTGTGTGTTTGGTTATGTAAATGTTTGTATGTGGGTGTGTGTTTATATGCGTGAGGTCTAAGTGGTAGACCAGCAATTACAGCTGAGTTGTTTACCCATAACTGAAGGAGACAGAGATGCCCTACAAGGCTGGAAAGTCCTCTGTGGTCTCTCTCTCTCTCTCTCTCTCTCTTTCTCTCTCTCTCTCTCTCTCTCTCTCTCTAACTGCTTCTTTCACTCTTTCATTTACACCTTATTCTCTCTTCTTTCTCACTCTCTCTTTGGCTTTCATCACCCTCTTTGTCCTGTTCTTTCTTCTCTCTCATTCACTCATCAGCCTGTCCTTTTTCCTTCTATTCGCTGAATAGCCTCTCTAAGAGAATGCAGTGTATGATGGATGGCTGCAGCATAAATGAAGCGTGTCCTGCTATAGGAACCCTTTTGAAAGAAATAGTCTTAGTACCCCTTTCACGCCTGCTCTGACATCATAATGCCTGAGGACACACACACACACACACACACACACACACACACACACACACACCCGCACACACACACTTTCACAAACATTAAAGACCCATGAATGTTACTCTTACATGAATGTCCTACATCCTACATTTACATATTTGACTCAAACCTTTACCTTAACCTCATATAACAGCTGGATTTGGACTTCCAGCACTTGATCATCGACACTTGAATACACTGTTAGCGCAGAAGAGATGTCACACACACACACACACACACACACACACACACACACACACACACACACACACACACAGCTTTTTAAACCTTCAATATTTTGAACCTAACTTTAAAGTAATTTTACAAGAAGTAAAGTAAATATAGTCATTCATTCATTCATTCATTCATTCATTCATTCATTTATTCATTTGCCAAACTGCTTAATCCTACTATGGTCTTGGGAAGGCTGAAGCCTAATTCAGCAGACTCTGATCAAAGGCAGAATACACCCTGAACACCATGTCAGTCCATCCCAGGGCCAACACACATACAGAGACCCATTCACGTTCACACCTAGGGGTAATTTGGAACAGCCAATTAACCTAATGTTCATATCTTTGGACTGTGGGAGGGAAGCAGAGTACCGGGAGGAAACCCATACAAGCATGGGGAGGGGATATGCACAAAGGTGTCCTCATAGAGCCCAGGACTCAAACCCAGGACGTTCTTGGTGTGAGGCGTACCTGCTAACCTCTATGTCACTGTTCCACCCAGTAATAAATACATCCCACTGAAATTGTTGATTTTTTTGGTTGACATGTTGAATTTGGACAAGCAACCCCCGCTTGGTACAGTGTCATCAAATACAATATACTTGAACACTCCCCCCCCAAAAAAACATTTTTTGTTTATTTAATTGCTTTTTCATTTATTCAAGTAAAAATATCAATAGAATTAATATTCTTCTGTGGAGAAAGTAAGTACACACTTACCTGCTAGAATCTGGTATTGCCCTTTCATCAGAAATAACTTATTGTTTAGCATAATTGTCCACCAGACTCTGACATCAGTTTGCTGAAATTTTGACCACTCTTCCTTGCAAGATGGTTGAGGTTTTTCCTGCATCTGCTACCCTTTTCGAACCCTCATTTATACACCTCAGCATTTGAGGGTTAAGGGTCTTGCTCAAGGCCTTGATACTGACAGCTTACTGGTACTGGGGCTTGAAGACCCAACTTTCTGATCAGTAACCCAGAGGCTTAACTATTAAACCACTAAAATGTAATTCGTTCTTTCTAAGCCATTGCTTGGTGGATTTGCGAGTGCAATTATCCTGCTGAAATGCAACACTTTCAGACAAATGGCCTCACTCGAGTGCAATACTCGTGTTTAAGTGCAATAATCATGTTTAGAGCAGGTCTCAAACATCATATAACATTTTAGCATCATGCACCTTATGATTAAAAAGCTCTACCTCTC
>JAQMYF010000007.1:2445352-2462731 GCA_030014195.1 Neosilurus mollespiculum
CATTTTAGCATCATGCACCTTATGATTAAAAAGCTCTACCTCTCACCCTGTGTATACTATGCACCTTTGACATATCATGCTACCTTCTGTGTATGTCTCTACCTGTGTAAATATGTGGATACATTCATATGTGTTTGCATATACAGGATATATGTACCTATATGTGTCTATATTTGTGTACATATGGGTATGTGTATATATGTGTATGTGGGTATAGACACATATATAGCTTAGTGTATTTACCTTAGTTGTCTTTTGTGTAATTTTTTTTTTATAATTGCTGCTAAACAGAAAGCTGCTCAACTGATTTTCATTGTTCATGCAACAGTTGACAATAAAGATCACTTATCTCTTATCTTACATTATCTTTAAGTGCAGTTTGATATGAGGCAAAATTCATAGTCAAATAAATGACTGCAAGCTGCCCAGTCTCTGAGGCAACAAAACAGCCACAAACAACATTTCCACTACTATACTACACAGTTGGTATGAGGTTCTTCTTTGACTCTGTCCAAATTATTATTAATGCCTGGTCTTTATCTATAGTATGCATTGGCATGCCACAGCAAGAAGGCCTGGGTTCAATTCCCGGGCTCTGTGTGGAGTTTGCATGTTTTCTCCGTGCTTGCTTGGATTTCCTCTGGGGATTCCGGTTTCCTCCCACAGTCCAAAAACATGCACAGTAGGCTGATTGGCTGTTCCAAATCGCCTCAAGGTGTGAGTGTAAATAGTTGTTGGTGTGTTGCCCTGAGATGGCCTGGCAAGCTGTCCAGGGTGTACCCCACCCTCGCCCAGAGTCGTCTGAGATGGGCGCCACCCTCCCCGCGACCCTAATTAGGATTGAGGAGCATAGAAAATGAATGAATGAATGAATATGTTGCCATTCTGCAGTCTTACACAGACTCTCGAGACTCGAGTCTCTTTCTGACTGTAGATGTACGTACCTTTACATCAACAGTAGCAACAGTTACAAACAGAATCTGTGGTGAAAGGATTTTGATGGACTTGCTTTTACATCGGTTGGTCTACTCTTGTGCTGAATGTGTACAGGTCAGTCCTGGAAAAATAGGCAGGTTGAAATCTGTATCTCTTGTAGATGATTTTTCTTGCAGTTGAATTCATTTCAAGATCTTTGAAAAAAAATTTAAGAACTCTGTTCTTTTCCCTTTCCAGACTCATAGGCATCTACAGCCTTATTCTGAAGGCCTTGGACAGTACTTTAGATCCTGGCATGATGACTGTACAAGTTCAATAATATATAGAGTTAGGAACTGCCTAAAAGCAGAGCTGCTGATAGATGTCTCTAGGTAGGTCTCTGAGCCTGGGTCTGCGTTCTGATTTTTGCATTCAGTTTTGCAGAATGCTTGACGGGATGGTATTCTGTTGTGCTTCTAATTGCAGCAGTTTCTCCACAAACATTTATTTCTCAGCAAGTATGTCTGCGTAGCTAATTAGATTGTGATTTTTATTCCGTATTAAAGTTGCTGGGGTCCACCAGTGGATTGAGGCCTGGGGAATGTCCAAATATGAGTGTCTGGTGGCAAGACCACCCATGTCACCCTACAAGGCTCATGACAAAATGGTGTCCTGTAGGCTCACCAACTGAAAGATGAATGCTAAGGTTTAGGTGTAATAATAGTTGGATGGAAGGCTATGTAGATCAGGTTTAGATGGAATTGAAACTACAATGTAAATTGATATTTACTGAACATATTTGAATTAAACAATGGAGTTCCTTACAAATTCAGTCTGTGCAAGTTCTTCCAAAACGATATCTTTTTTTAAATTTCTTTTTTAAAGAATATCAGCTACTCCCTTGTTTTTCTTGGCTTTGTTATTGCGAATGACTGCTCTTGGATGTCATCATAAATAGCAGACTCAAAATCTCAGCAAATGAGGTGTTAAGATAGTGGTCAAAATAAGGGCCTGGCTTTATTGCTCAAAGTGTCAGTCTAGACGCCATCCTAATATGAACCAATTTTCTCATGCCTTTAAATTCTGCATTTACAGGGACGGTTTGCAGCACAAGTCCCGACTTTAACATTTATTTTGACTGTAGTTCTGTGGAGGCTGTGGTGAGACTGCAGCTCATTGACTAGTGAAGTGATTTTTAATTGCTCATGAATGAGGCAGTTGGCCTTCAGTGTGGCTGGCTGATCGCTCTGTGTGGGTTTTGGGGTTGAGGTTTGGGGGCCAGTGCTGGGCTGCGAGAACAACCAAAGTAGTATTCCATAATACTCAAAAGGACAATCACTGGTTTTGACTATCACTAACTTACATATTCTTTCTGTCAATGCAACAGTAATATGAGCATAAATGACTGTTAAAGAGAGACACATGGCTGTGCCAATATATTCAAATGGGAAGTAAGTATGTGGACTTTTGTTTTGTTATTTAATATATTTATAGTGGTTTTATATATATACTTTTGCGGCATTTTGTGGTGCACTGGTTAGCACTGCTGCCTCACATCAAGAAGGTTCTTGGTTCAAACCTCATGGTTGACCGTGTTCTCTGATTAGTCATGTCATGTCATTTTCTGAAACGCTTTATCCTTTATAGGGTCATGGTAAGGCCAAGGCAGGGTACACCCTGGATACCTCACCAGTCCTTTGCATGGCCAATACAAACACACAACTATTCACAATGACACCTATTGGCAATTTGGAACAGCTAATTAGACCAACATTAATGTCTTTGGACTGTGGGAAGAGACCAGAGCACCCAGGGGAAACCCATTCAAGCATGAGGAGAACATGCAAACTCAACACAGAAATGCCTGAACCCAACTTGAAACTAGGACCTTCTGGCTGAGAGTGCTAACCCTGTGTTGCCCTTCTTTCACTACACACGACAAGCTGAATTATTCCTAAATGCTCATTTGCCAAATGTTGTATACCTCTGTGCTCAGTGAAGGAGTTTACATGTTCTTCTTGTGCTTGTGTGTGTTTCCTCTGGGTGCTCCAGTTTCCTTCCACAGTCCAAAGACATGCACATTAGGCTAACTGGCTGTTCCAAAGTGCCCCTTGGTCTGAGTGTGATTGATCACTGTGTGAATGGTTCACTGTGTGTGTGTTTTGGTCCTGCGATAAAGAAGAAGCAGTTTGAATGAATGAAGGAATGAATGAATAAATATTATCAACCCAATTGTACTGCTTAGGACATTTAATGAGGTATTATAGAATTAAATTAAATAAAATAGAAAGTAGTAAAGGAGTACAGGGTACAGGAAGAAAATGACAGGATCCACGGAGTTGAGTTCATCAGCAAAACAGCTCTATTAAATAGCCTTCCTATGCTTCCTGTATGGGTCAGTGAATGCCTCATGAAAACAATCATCCTTCCTGGCAAGTCCAGACTCCTCACTTCTGTCAGTGCAAATGCATACACTCTCACACGCTCAGACAACTCCAAAGAGCAATTCTATCAACTACCTAACAAGATAATCAAGAACACTCACAAGAATGACAAGCTTGCCATCCTAGGGAACTTTAGCACACGTGTGGGCAGAGACTACAGCCGCAGGGGGGGAGTCCATGGGCAACATGGTCAATGGCAAGGTCAACGGTAACAGCCCGCTCCTCCTCAGCATTGTGCAGAACTCAGTCTGTGCATCACCAACATCTTGTTTAGAACTGCAGACAAACATAAGACCACTTGGATACACCCGAGGTTATGTCGAACCACTGGCACATGATAGACTACATGCCAATAGTATGCCAACACGATATCATGTCCGTATAACTCGTGCCATGAGAGGTGTTGATTGCTGGACCGACCATAGATTGGTGAAAGCCATCATGAACCTTCCCACTGTCACACAGAAAGAAGTTCATGAGATCATCCTACAACACAGCCAAGCTAAAAAAAAATATGCCCCACCTTGCCCAATTCCAACAAGCACTGGACAAGAAACTCCCGGAGGGCCTGACTTCTACTGGTGATAGCACTGGTAAATGGAATGCTTTCAAGACTATTGTTTCTGAGACTGCAAAGGAGGTGCTGGGACCCAAAACAAGAAGGCACCTATATTGGTTCAATAAGAATAATGAATCCATACAAATTACCATACTGCCATGCACAAAGCCTACACTGATTGGCTAAATGAACAATTCTCTCTTTCAAAGGGTGAGAAATTCAAGACCCTTCATTCCAATGTGAGGCTAAACTACGAAAAATGCAGAACCATTGGTGGCAGGATAAGGCTGACAAAGTCCACATGTATGCAGATACCTACAACACCAAGATGCTCTTTAATTATTTGAAGACTTATATGGCCCATTGAGACAGCACAACTCTGGTCAAGGACCAGGTGGGACTACGGGAACGTTGGACTGAGCACTTCAGCAATTTACTTAACCGGCCCTCAACCGTAGATCCCAGTACACTGTGCCAGATAGCACAGCAGCCTGCACTGGAAGAAGTTGCCAGTCATCTTCAACTTCTTTACATACATGCTGTCTTACACCATAAAAAATCTGTAAGAGATTATTGGTCTATTCCCATCTATTTACCATCTGGATGGCTCTCTCTTTGATCCCCGCAGTCTCGCTGCCAAAACCAAGTGTCACTATGACCTCATCCAAGAAGCGCTCTTTGACAATGAATGTGCACTGTTAGCCCACAAAGACTTTGACCTGCAACTAATGCTTGACCACTTCTCCAAGGCTTCACAGCTGTTCGGCATGACAATCAGTCTCAGCAAAACAGAGGTGCTCCACCAACCTGCCCCTAACATAAACCCCGAACTATCACCATCAGTGACACCCAGCTTGCCAACATTCATAGTTTCAAATACTTGGGAAGTATCATCTCCCAAGATGGTTCACTGGACAGAAAAAATGATGCCCGCATCAGCAGAGCAAGCCAAGCACTAGGGAGGATCCACAACAGAGTTCTCAACCAGCTTAATATATACCTGATAACAAAGTTAAAAGTGTGCACCATCGTGGTCCTACCTTCTCTCCTCTATAGTTGCGAACCTTGGGCACTGTATTGTAGGTATATCAGGAAATTGGAGAACTTCCACATACGCGCCTTCTGGTCCATACTCAGCATTCGGTGGCAGGATCGCATCACCAACCTGGAAGTCCGGAAGTCCTAGACCGTGCACTCTCTATGAGTATCAAATCCATGCTCATCAAGGCTCAACTATGATGGATGGGCCACGTCATTCATATGGAGGAGCATCGGCTGCCTAGAAAACTGTTGTACAGAGAACTTGCATGCGGCCGACACAAACAAGGCTGGCCAAAAAAGCTTTATAAGAACACTGAAACCAAGAGACCTGAAGCCAAACACCCGCAACAGATTACTATGACGTTTGACTCTTCACAATGCTGCTGCCAACTTCAAAAAGGAATGTCGCCAAGGACTGATCATTGCTAGAGAGAAGCAACATAGACAAACCTGGTCATCAGAAACAGACTTTCAGTGAGCCCACTGTCTAAGATTCTGCACCTCAAGGCTCAGGCTGCAGAGCCACCTCGGAGTACTTTGATGAATTGCAAATACAGAGTCTTCTTCAGATCCCAAGAACAACCACTATAGAATTAAATGTGTTTTTAAGACTAGAGATTTACCTTTACTGTAATAAAACACTGAAAAGCTGCTTTTGATTTTGCAGTCAACTTTGATTATGGCTCAAAACACCATCTACTGGTTAAAATCATCCTTAAATGTTTTGGTACAAATGTTAACCTCCTCTAGCCAGAGGTGGGCAGCCCCATCTTCCTCCAGCCCCAGCTTCCTCTTGACAGCGAGTCTGTGAACCCGTGCTCATTTTAAAATACGCATATGATGATTAAAAAAGGCTGCCTCCCTCTCAGCCTCTCCTTCACCCCTCTCAGCCCCTTACCCACCTTTTTAGCATTTTGAAAATTATGCAGTGGGTGGAGATAGGTTCAGAGCTAAGCATGAAATTCTACTTTAAAGTTCAGATATTTTACCCATTTTTAAACTTTTATTTTTTCAGCTGGTTCCCCACCTCCTTCTGAAACACTGATTTTGAAAATGCACATTATACATTTTGGCTTCCTCCTCACATTTATGGTCTCTGTGCCTACACTGCTCTGACTGGTGGCCATCTGAAAGCTGAAAGCAGACTGGGATGGGTGAAGGGGGCAGTGGGGTAAGGCCAGCTAATCAGAAGTCCCAGCATGCCCTGATGCACAAGTGATCCCGAGAAAATATATATATAAAAAAACAGACAAAGAAACAAACAAACAGAAACAAAACAAGCAAAAAAATAAATAAATAAAAAAAAAAAGATTGGTGAAAACGTTGTGTTTATGGCCAGCTCAGTCAGCACTTAAAACATGCATTAACCTGATTATTTTACACTCTGGTGTCGTCTGAGACATCTATTCAACACAATAACAACAATTATGGATCAAAAAGTGAAAAAAGCATCATATCTCCTCTTTATGGTTTTTCTGTTTGAGTATTGTTTAAAAATGTAATGTGAGGACTTTAAAATCTTGTTTACCTTCAGTGTGATTGATACTTGATGACTGAAATCATCCCAACAGATTCCCATGTGCATTTAAACTTTAATTTTAACTTTTAAAATCATTTATTTATTTATTCACTCATTTTCTGAACCACTTAATCCTAGTTAGGGTTGCGTTAAGGCTGGCGCCCATCTCAATCGACTCTGGGCGAGGGCAGAGTACACCCTGGACAGCTCGCCAGGCCATCACAGGGTAGAAACACGCTGACGGCAATGCAGCCTACTATTTACAAAAATCAGCAATGGTTCTTTAACATGCCTCTCACCATAGACAGTGAGAGATGTGGCTGACCTTTGATAACCCAGTTAACTGCACTGGGGGGACAACATGGTGATAGTGGGGCTTGAACCCCTGACCTTGGGATCAGTAATCCAGCAAATTATTTCAGTTTCAAGTGGATATATTCAGTGGAACAGAATTCACTAACAAAAACAAAATGTCCAAATGTTTACTTCCCCTCACTGAACCCATAAAGAGTTTTATATATATATTAATTTTTGCCTGTTAGAAATAGATTTATGCAGCTTCATATTGGCTTGTGAATACATAAACTTTAACAGTAATGTAATAACACTGTTGTAAATGTATATAAGTGTGTATTTGAAAGTGTTGGTGTTGCTGATAGCATGATTGATGAAATTTTAATTTACAAGCTCACCTTTACATCTCGGGTAAGTAAAGGATTGCTGTACTTAATTCCACCAATTATTTTGCTTTCGATCAGCCACAATTAGTTTATAGCCACATAGAAAGATATTCATGTCTCCTGAATGTTTTCATAACAAGGTACATTAAGAAATACAAAGAAAGCTATTAATTCGCCCATGGCTCAGCAGCTCCAGCCCCTCTGTGGTTCTCTGAGTGATGTAAACATCATCCAACACCACCCCTGGTTAACCAAACTTTCCACTGGCCACACACACTCAACCACATGCACTACTGTGCCCATCTCAATGTACCCTAAGGGTCTAACAATGAAGAGTGCTTAACTGACCGTGTGTACATTTCCTCCCATGTGCATACTCATACACTCCACGATACTCTAATGAAATCTCTAATTTTGTTTTCTTTAGCAGAATGATTATAAAAAGTCATCTTGAATGTGGGGTTGTTCTTACCACACGCCTGTGTCACTGTGGCTTTACAGTGTGTTGTTGCAAGCCCCGATCAAGCAAGCGGTCCAGACGAACCCTGCCAATGATTTGGCCCCAAAACCACATGATTAAACTACATTCTTTAAGCGACTTTAGAAGAGAGGTGTTGACATCAGTAATTATAAATAAGATAAATGAGACTTAAAGTGACCAGGCTGACTTTTATGGAAATGGAATTTCAGGATACATTTTTTAAGAGTACCTTCTTCCCAATAAAACTGGGGGTTTTGCCAAGGCAAACATGACGGCATTAAATTCATTATATATTTTGGTTTTGTTCCAGACTTGTTCTGGTCTTCTTATGGATCCTACTGTTCTTATTTGTTTCCAGTCAGCATCCTCTGTCAGTCCAAATGATTTCATTGCTGTCTGGCTCCCTAAACTCGCCTTTAAGGGCCCACACACCACACTTACTGTGCATAACACTTGTACTCTTTTAAAGGCCAAAAAGCACAAGACAGAGTACAGCACTAAGGTTTCGTTAGCTCAGAAAGAGCGGGGTGGGGTGGAGGGGGAGGGGAGGGTATTTAATTGAAAAGTACATTTTTGTAAGGTAGACGAAGTTCTATGTAGACATTTATTTGACATGTCACGTCATGCTGATCGATGCCAAGGCGGCTAGCCACCCTTTTCTCCAGAAGGCTACGTTTGAACTCTGTGCAGTGCCTACACTGCTCTTATTCATTTGCAGAATAATTACCCTAACCTTTGCTGGTTTTCTTTGGCCAGACACAAAATCTGGATTTTTCTTTTCTTTTTCTCAAACTTTGTGCTAATATTCCAATGTATTATTGAACAATATTAATAATGAAAAACAAACAAATAAAAAACCTAATTATTTATGTCTTCTAAGCTTTAGTAGGTATTTTCTCCTCTTTTTCCATGCATTCCATACTATAGTTAAATAACCCATTATATATTTAACAGTTATTCTATGACCTTGATTTAAAAATTATTAGATAGCCCTGCTAGGCCGAACAGAGTGAACTGTTAATTATATTCAACGAGAGGGGGAGGTATAACTGTTTAATTATATCCGAATGTATATTATAAACCTAGCTAGTTAAATAAAGTCCACATTATTGGGAAACAAAATGTAAAATTCTTAAAATGAAAAAAAAAAAACTTTCCTTCTATCAAAAACTTTTATTTCATATTTTTATTTTGTGAAGAGGCGCTAGCTAGTTACTATGAAGCTAGCTGCCTAGTTGAAGTCCTGTTTTTTTTTTTTAACAGTTGTGTTTGAACTAAAGAAAATATTAAAGAATAAAATAAAAATAAAATAAAATCTCATTCTTAAAAATTTTTGAAAAGATCCGGTTAGCATGAAGCTAACTTGTTAGCTGTAAGCGTGTAGTCAATTATAAATCATGTTTGGTGGGGAAAAAAATCCCCAAAAACTCTGTCCAATTTTTAAAAATAAGAAAGAAATACAGGGTGATCCAAAAACCCTCCCACATTTTAAAGATATATATATATATATATATATATATATATATATATATATTGCATAAAAACTGTATTGAATTAATTAAAAATAATAATTTTTATTTAATCTTTAACTATATTTCTTATATTTACCTTTGAAATGTGGGAGGGTTTTTTTGTTTTGTTTTGTTTTGTTTTTTTGCTCACCCACTCTAACTATCAAATACTTGAATTCTATATTCTGTTGATTTTTTGTGGAATTGATCTAGACTAAAAAAACGGCACTTCCGCTTTTCTAGAGGAACTAGCAGAAGCTATGGTGTTTCTGAAAAAGTTAACATAAAAACACTATGTTTTATTATGAAATATTTTAGCTTAGAACGAGTCATGGCAAGTTCTTTTTTTATAAGTCAGTGTATATGAGCTGATATCCTAGATTAGCCAATCAGCCAAATAGAGCACAGAACTGTTAATGTCAAATATATCTGAGTATATGTGCCATTCCACGCTAATGATGAGTATACAGGGGGCCCTCATTGCACAGTCTTTTTTATCTAAAACGAGCACCTATATGCACTGTACAGCATTCCTAGGGTTTGCAGTGATGTTGATTTAGCGGGACAAATGAGGAAAATGTTGCACAGTGCCCCAAATAAATTCTTTTCACAAAGAAGAATGCTGTAGATGGTTTCTATTAAGGTATATCATGGACGATTTTTAAAGTAAGCTGGATTAAGAAACATCTCCACGTCAACCTCAAATCACAGCTTGCAACTTCAACTCTGTGTTTTTACCTTTGATTAAGATTCTGAATTTAAGATATGATAGATTGGCCATAAGATCTGAGTTTTACCATGCGCTCAGGTAAATGTCTGTCACAGTGTAACACAGTTACACTGTGGAGACACTGCACATTTGCACCCTGTTTTTGACTGAGTGGAAGGTCGGTCTGCCTTCTCTTTTGTAGGACTGTAAACTACACACATTGGCACAATAATAAACAGTGATACAAATGTCCAAATGTAACTTTGATTTTTGTCCGCTGGTTTCGTTTTAGTTATCATTAGTGTAGAATGACACTCATATGTATATACAGTAGTGTGAAGTGAAGATTATACACACCACTCTTGTCTAAAAGGGCTCCTAATAAAAAGAAGTAAAAAATTACTTCTCTATAATTTTTTTTTGGTCAAAATGTATTGAACAATGCTACCGTAGGCAAAGAGAACCAAAAAAAAAAAAACAAACAAACAAACAAAAAAAACATTCCAACAAGTATATTCAGGTAAAAGTATGGATAATAAACAAAAACACTAAAAATACCAATTTTTCAAAAAATGTAAACTTTTTTTTTGGCTTTTGCATAGCATGAATGAACTTCAGAACATATGGAATGGTTTAGCGAGTGAAGAAATTAAAAAATATGTGAACATTATGCTTGAAAGGTAAAATGCTGCAATTAAAGTAAAGGGTGGCTACACTCAATATTGACTTTTTCTCAAAAAAGAGAATGTTATTTTTGTTATTACTATATATTGCTGTTTGTTTACTTATTCTTATTAATATGATCCACATTTATTTCATGATGAACATGAAATAAATACTTGAATAGTACTTGGTTTCTGATTCATTTTTTAAGTGTATAATCATCACTGGACACTTCTGTATTTTTATTTTTTTTTTCATTCGCTAAACGATTCCATATTCTGAAATATTTTTTTTATATTTTCAGTGTTTTTGTTTATTAGCCATACTTTTACCTCAATATACTTGTCGAAATGATTATTTTTGGTTTTTATTGCCTACAATAACATTGTTCAATACATTTTCACAAAAAAAAAAATCTATATATATATATATATATTGATAGAATCATATAGTTTGTAGCTGCTATAATAAAAAACATATTATTTGTGTGTGTTTTTCATTGCTGGTAAAATGTTATCATGTATGGACTGAGGCTGGAGAGTGAAAAGATGCATTTGCAGATAAAATAATACATTAAACAAACAAACACAGAGTTAAGAGAGCAGGCAGCGCTCAGTAGATCATACAAATAACACAGTAGAGACCATCCAAAATCATGGTCAATGAGGCAGGCAGAGATTATGCACATAAACAGAATGTCTAGGCAGAGGCTGGGCAGGTAAATGGTAACAGGAAAACAAAACACAAAACACAATCAGAATAATAAGGCTTTGTAATGATTGGCAATGGGTGAACGAGCAATACTTCACAAAATAGTTTACCAAACACAGTCCTTTTATACTGTACATGGTGTGCAGACAAACATGTGACAGGAGTGTCAGAGGTTACAGGACTATGAAGATGCAAGGATTGCTGGGAAGTGTAGTACGAATAAGAATGCAGCTTAAGCAGGCTGGTGCATTGTTGTTGTTTTGCAAGAAAACATACTTTAAAATATGGCACATTGCACGGTAACAGTAAGCACATTTAGACATGACTTCCCCATTTAAAAAAGACAAATTCATGGGATATAAATTATGTCAGATTTTAATAACATAACCATGACAAGCCATCATAAGTGAATTTCAAAAAAAAAAAAAATGTAACTAAATCATGGTCACAAATGAAGAACAAAAATGGTAACTGATGGGACAGAAAACTTCCCCAGGTTTTCACCTGTGATTAAAAATGATGTGATTTCTCTGAACTGAGAATTCAGTGTAACTAAACAAGGCCACATGACATTACAAAAATAGTTTCTAATAGTAAATCATAAGTATCAATACACTGCATCAACTGCAATTTATTTAAAACCCACCTTTGTGTGATGGGACACAGTGAGAACAGGAAAGTGAAAATGTAAAAAAACTGGAGATGAGTCCAACTTCAATCAGTAAGAACTTCACGACAAGTGTTTTTCTAACATAGTTCCTTATCTGTACTTTTATCCTGGGAAAGATATTTTGTACATGGAAACAATGTAAAGTGCTGATTCTGCACAATATTAACAATAGAAGGAACTAATATGCGTATACAGTAAGTAATTGATTTATTAATTAAATAATCATTTCAAATTTAGCTTTGTTAGAAAGTTTTACCTACCTGCGATGTTCAGAATCAGAAATCATGAACTTTCAATACAGACTATCAACACGGACTTCTAGACGTTCAACATGTGGTGATTCCAAAGATGGCTGCCAAGTCACATGGTCATCAAAGGGCAAAAACTCTATATTTTCAAGTTTATTCAACCATCCCCAAAGTAGTGAAGTAGATTATTTCATTTTAAAATCAATTTTAAAAATTGGCTTTGAGGGTATATTTTACATGGAATGTGCCATATAGATTATTATTAAGTCACATTTTTACTTCTTTTTTCATGCTAGTTGAAGACAACAGAACCTGAGAGTACACACAATATCTAGCTATTTTTGTGCTTTTACTTGACACACTGGGGGAAAAACTCAACCTGCCATTTTATTTTTATCTTTGAAAAAATAATCCCACAACCACTCAATCTACACAGGTCATCCAAGTGAACAGCAGAATTTAGACTCTGAGCTCCTTCAGTCAAAACATGGTCTCCTGTAATGTTCCTCTCTGGCAGAAGAAGGTTCCAGAGATGCCAACTTCACATGTGTACACTGACCAAATTCATTTCAACTCAGACTTTATTTACAGTTTTAGCTATTTTAAACGGCACCTTTCATTGTGGAGAGGATCAGAATGTATTGTCCCTTCAGCTCTCACTTCTTTCACCTAGAACCTCGCTCACTGGCCCAGATAGAGGGCGAGAGAGAGAGAGAGAGAGAGTGAGAGAGAGAGAGAGAGAGATTTCCAGATGGCTCGCACTGTTTTAAAGTTCACTTATAAAATCAGATGAACCATCAACGTCAGATCGTCCATCCAAGATGGACACAGTGCTGTTCTATAGTTATGAGAGGAACTAGTTAGAAACAGCTGCCTGCAACATTGGCATTTAGTCTAAAAGTAGTTTGAGACCGCAGCCAAACCAAAGAATATAAAAGTGACCAAATTGGTGGTCATATAAATATGTGCCTTACTCTATAAATACTTCCATGTCCACACCTTGTGAAAAACAGTCTAGTTGTGGGATGTCCACTTAGTGGTGCTCCACCGGGGGTCAGACTCTAGGTCCCTCTGTCCCTTTGTCATGATGTCCTGCCAGTGTGTCACATGCATACCTACACACTTGGCAACATCATCTACTGATTGACTTACTCAATCTGTGATGATGCCATGGAGAGGGGCACTACTACCCTGGGACATTTCACCTGCAGAGGCTTTACACACTATTTCAAGTTTAAAGATAATGTATAGGAGATGGGTGCCAGCCTCACCACGACGTTAATTAGGATTAAGCGGTTCAGAGAATGAACGACGAATGAGATAATGTATAGGTTCAATTGAACTACTTTCAATATTCATTCATTTAACTCAATTCAATTCAGTTTTATTTTCATAGCGCTTTTTACAATTGACATTGTTGCAAAACAGCTTTACATCGTAAAAGTAATTTACAAAGGAATTTAAAAAATTTTCTTCAACCCCTACACATTACTAATGAGCAAACTCGTGGCGACAGTGGCAAGGAAAAGCTCCCTCAGTTGGCACGAGGAAGAAACCTTGAGATTTATTAATTTGATGAACCGCTTTATCCTACCAAGGTTGTGGGGAGGTTGGTTGTGGGGAGGTTGCAGGGTAAACCCTGAACAGTGCACCAGTCCATCGCAGAACCAACACACACACACACACAGCCATTCACTTTTTTACCTAGGGGCAATCTGAAACAGTGAATTTCTCTCTATGGGAGAAAACGGAAATACCCAGAGTAAACCTATGCAAGCACGGGGAAACGTGCAAACTCCACACAGAAAAGTGCCCTTGTTGAGCCCAGGACTCGATCCCAGGACGTTCTTGCTGTCAGATGGACATGCTAACTACTACAGCACTGTGCCGCCCTACTCTCAACATTACTTACCATTATCAACGGCACTACTTACTGTATATTTCAACTGTAAATTTCACAGAGGATTTCAGACATGCGTATAGTGTCTTAAATGTGCCAACTCTATAATATGGCACTTCATGTGGCATGGTGTTTAGGCACATTAATAGCAGTATGTGGTCATAGTGGTAGGGATCCAGACTTCAGAATGGGTGGCAGTAAATGTACAGTCGATGGTACTGTATAGCTTTACCCTATTAAGTTTAGTCTAGTTCCTCAGGAATGGTTTGAATTACTTCACCACACAGTAAAAAGTCAAGGGGCCAGAAATTTGCAAGGTGGTTGCTGTTGCAAAAGTCCCCAGGAGACGCGTGTCTTGTGGCGACCTCTTGACTGCACTGTGGGGGAGAAAGTGGCTGGAATGAAGACATTAAACTGTCTTTAAAGAGTGGCTGTGTTTTTCATGAGGCTTGTCCAAAAAAAAAAAAAAATGACTGACTATGCACAGGATCGAAGATACAGCCAGAGTACCCACTGTGGAAAATATGAATCATTATTCAGAATATCTTCCCACAATGCACTTGTTTATAAATGTGAGAATGTATAGTCTTACTGTGACATTATGACTGCAGGATGTCTTACAAGGGACTGAGTTCTCATTGTGCTTAGATTGTGAGTTAATTTGAAAGAGGACTCAGTTATTGCTCACAGACTTTACTGCTTTGGATTATGGGTAACTTTCACTATAACTGATGTGTATACAGCAGGCCTAGAGGGATCAAATACAGCAGCAAAAGGCCATGTGAATCTGGACCACAGGTTGAGCAAACCACAACCAAAACACACTAACTAACTGCTCTGAGACCAGGTGTGAGAACACGCTTGCTCTGGGATCACACTGACCAATAGTAGTTCTGTCTATTTGTACTACCTATCAACATATGCTACTGAAGACTGGCCACGCACTTGAGACTCGAATTGCTTGAAATTGGAGATTCTGTTACCAAAGACTGGATATCGTGAAACACCAATTGCTCACTTTCAGTGCTTCAAGGTCACATGAGACAATCACATCACTAGTACAGTAGTATAAAGATTTAGGCACTGCCTAAAGAGTAGTGAGGCACCATTAAGAGATAGCAGCTTTTTATCATATGCACGCGTGTGTGGTGATGTGTGTGTGTGTGTGTGTGTGTCTGTGTGTGTGTGTGTGTGTGTGAGAGAGAGAGAGAGATAGAAATAGATAGATAGATAGAGAGAGAGAGAGAGAGAGAGAGAGAGAAAGAGAGAGAGAGAGAGAGAGAGAGAGAGAGAGATAGGGCAATGCTAGCATTAGGTTTGAAGCAGAGAGAGAAAGTGTGGTCGGGAAGTTATAACATTAGGGAATGTAGAGTGAAGATACTGGTTGCATATTATTAAATCCTGCAGCTCCTCAGCATCAAGAAGTCTCTGTGTTTTGCTACTCCACTGCTGACTAAAGGGGTAACCCGGGTAACCCCGGCATTAGCATCAACTTCAAACCTGGAGGAAGTTAATAAAGAAGTCTCCTCTGCATTTCCCAGCTTTGCTTTTCACCAGCTGATTTCTGCATTCATTTGTATAACCTGTCTTGTTAGTTATCCGTTTAACGAGTTCATGTTTTGTGCTCCCATTAATGTTTGAAGTTTTGCTTGGTGAAAATTTGCCTGCCTTCCTGAGATAGAATGTGTTTTTCATTTAATGGAAGTTTGAGCAGTGGTGTATGAACCCATATTTTTGGGGGTTTCTGTATAATAATAATAATAATAATAATAATAATAAAAATAATATTTTTATATATTTTTTTATATATTTTATTATTGGTGACATGCCAGCCTTATTGGATTTCCTGTGGGTGCACGGACATGGAACAACCAAATTATCTCTCATGGCTATGAGGCTCTGCTAAGGAGCTTCGCTATAATCACATAATGAAATCAACATGGTGCTGTTGTGTCAAGTAGCGTGGTTAGCATTATATTTCTTGATTCAAAGACAGCATTAATCCACCAATGCTGGGGATTTCCTTAAAGGCCTTTACCTTTATTATTCGATTAGAATATTCTGGCAAACAAATATCATATAAACAAGTCAAGTCAAGTCAAGTCAGTTTTATTTGTATAGCGCTTTTTACAATTGACATTGTCACAAAGCAGCTTTACATAGTAAAATTAAATTAGGGAGGAATCTAAAAAATTTTCTCCACAACCCCCTACACATCCCTAATGAGCAAGCCCGCGGCGACAGTGGCAAGGAAAAACTCCCTCAAGGACATTTATGCCAATCATCCACTTGTTTGTCATCTTAGACGAGGCTGTTTTCACAACAAACTAATCAAGAATACCACACATGAGATTAGTGAAGATGGATTGGCTCACAGGGGGAACATTGGTAAAGCCTTATGGCATCACAAAATATGCATCACTTCCGAATGTGATGAAGAAATTGACCTCCCTTTTGTCTCCTGTCCTGATTAGGAATGTGATACCTAAGCATTCTCAACAGAGATTCAGGCTCATACGGGTTTTTTTTAAAGCCAGTAGACAGTAGACAAAAATTTTTTTGGCTTCATACTTATGTGAATGATAGTCAATACACCAATATTGTTTGTTGTTGTTGTTGTTTATGTTTCATATTTATGCAGAAATATATAAAATTCTTAAAGGTTCACAAACATTCAGGTACCACTTTATGTAGCTCCAGACAGCCATTTAATGACACGATGCTGCGGTCTGTGTGGGAGAAACATGGTGGATTTGGTGTTTATTATTTGTCAGCAATTTATGAGAAAGGAAGAGACCAACAGAATCCCAAAGGACGTGGAGCTGGAGGGAGCCACAACAGTCAGAATCCAAGAGGGACCAATCCATCACCTCCCTCTGGCTCCAGGAAATCTGTGATCATGAAGTTAAGAAATCTAAATATTACATTAGGCTCATCCAAACACTCTCTTCTTTGCCCATTTTTTTTTTTTTTACTAAAGTGGAAAAACAGGGACATCTTTTCATGGATCCTTTAAAATTGTGCAGTGTACCATCACAATGTTCAGGCTTCAGTAATATTTTATACAGGACTACAGACTTACTCTAAATCATCTCACTGGAAAAATGCAAATGATGGAGTACAACATCACCAGTTGTTCCTACAGCCCATCGATGGCTGCGGTTAGCTGCTGGATGCTCTGTGGCTTTTGTTCAAGGATCTGCTGTCACTTTGGGAAGTCAAGTTTTTAGACAGCAGCAATATCCTCCAAACTGACCGCTGCTGTTGATGCTTAGAGGGTTCCTGAATTTTATTCATAATTTTAAATGCTCTTCTCTCTATAATATTT
>JAQMYF010000007.1:2465585-2490821 GCA_030014195.1 Neosilurus mollespiculum
AAGGTCGGGGGTTCAATGGGGAATTGTAAGACAGATCAACCTGCAGAGGTAATTTTCCATTTTCTGAAGACTCCGATTCGAAAGTATTTGAACACTAGATGATTTGATCACTAGAACACAGGGAGGAGATGATTTATGAATCTTTGCTCTTCTGCCATTTTTCTTATTTTACTTGGGATATAAAGTTCCATGCAATTTCCATCTTATGTCCACTTACTGGGATTATGGTATCTATCAACATGGTGGAAGAAGTATGGGTAGTTCTCACACTCGGATTTAAGAAACCGTGTGGAAAAACGTGACGATCGAATGTCTTTGAAAGCTGTTTGCAGTAATGAGGACGCTGAAGCTGTGAACTATTGAAGTATAGATGCTCAGGGGGTATTTGTTTACTGAAGATAGCGAACTTGATGCATCTGGACTGCGTTGTTGAAGTTCTAGGTCTGTGATTGTTCAGATGTAAAGAACAGGCTGCAGTCTCGAGATCTGCATCCTTAAATGACAATACCATCTCCTGTGTGGTGAAACAGATCCTCTAAGAGCAGCTGCATGCTTCCTTATTGTGACTCAATCTGGTTGTAAAGTGTTTTAAAAAGTCTTACAGAGTGTGAGAGAAGTGAAAGGCTTTCGAGGAGACTGAGAGGTGGCTCTTCGTTCAACTACAAAGACTTCAGTAGAATGAGGAGAGAAGGAGCTGTTGAAAATGTTCAGATCCTTAGCCAAGTGGAATTATTAGGCTAATTCAAATAGCACACACACACACACACACACACACACGCACACACACACACACACACACACACACACACACACACACTCATTTCTTTCATACAGGGCCAAACAGTCTCTCTCTCTCTCTCTCTCTCTCTCTCTCTCTCTTTCTCTCTGTCTCTCTCTTACCTTTCTCTTACCTGTCTTTACAAGTGCCTAAACACGACTTTCTTCCTGATCCATTATATAGGCCGTGTGGTCCCTTTCAGCAGTCAGACATTTGCTGGCCTTTTCTGTCCAAACGGTTTAATTTACTGCATCCTGCAACTAATAATCTTATAATCCTTTCCTCCCTGAGGCCTACGGAGGAAAAAGACCCACTGACCTGCGCCAGGCATTAAGAATATATGGGCACTACTGCTTTGCTTGGCTACGCCCATTTCCTCAACCTTCTATATGCACTTGAAATCCCAATCCTCTGATTTCTCTGCATCCTTGTTTATGTAGAGTGTCATATGAACCCAGTGCACTTAGACTTTTATTATGAAAGCGCCTTGGCTGGCTGCATCTGTTTTTATCTCTCTTTTGTATATTATTTTATGTTTTTCAATCTTATTTGTAATACCGTTGTATTTCTTTGCCAAAGACAATAATAAAATACAAGCTCAAATCAGAAAACAGATGGGACGGTATGCTGAATCTAAAATGAATGATTTGCAAATAATATTTGATATTTTATCTCATTAAATTTTACTCTCTGTTCAAAATAAACACTTCCAATTTTAACTTGAGCAACTCACTTACAAACATTCGGGAGACCAACGTATTCACCAGTGTGCAATGCTGCCATTTGTTCTCATAATACTTAAAGGGTGTTTAGAGACTCCAAAAGAAGACTCCAAGTGATGAAGTGTTTCAGGTGTTATTTCCCCCCATTTTTTTCTGCAAACAGGTCTTAATGTGTGCAACAGTATGAGGTCATTCTCAAATCTTTCCACAACTTCTTAGTTCAACAGATCAGGACTGCAGGCAAGTGAGTCCAGCACCTTCACACTCTTCTTCCACAGCTATACCTTTGTAATGTGTTCAGAATGTGGTTTTCCTGGTGCTCCTATTTCCTGCTCCAAAATCTCATGGTACTTTTCTGCATTAATGCTCCACTTCAGAAGTACTTTTTAAAAAGTACTTTTAAAAAAGAAGAAAACCTCATACTATAACCAATCCGATTCCTGTCCAAATCACCAGTCCGATTTTGGACTTCATTCATTCAGTTATTTGCTGAATCGCTTACTACTAGGGTCACATCTCGGCTGACACTGGGAGAAGGCAGGGTACACCCTGAACAGCGCGCCAGACCATCGCAAGATAAAAATCAGACAACCACTTCCACTTACACCTAGGGACAATTTGAAACAGCCAATTAGCCTGATGTACAGGTGGATGTGCTAAAAACTATGGCATCATACCACCTTGGATTTTAGACATGTGTTAGTACTCCTGCAGGTTAACTCTGTGTTCTAGTATTATGTGCTTTTGTTTGTCCTCTTTGGCTTTCCATAGACTAATTATTGGGCTCACCTGTGTCTCGTTGCCTGCCTCACTGTCTGTGTATATAAGCCCTGCATTTCCCCGCAAGCATTGCCAGATTGTGCCAGAGTTTTCTCCTGTGCCTTTCCGGAATTTGTATATATCCCTGCCTAGTAGTTTTTGACCTTGCCTGTATCTTGACCCTTCTTGCTACTTTTTTTTTTTTTGGATACCTCTGCCTCTGTTTTTGACTTCTTGGATATCTCTGACCTTTGCATGTTTTTTGACCACAAGTTTGCCTGCTGTTGTGATTTTTGGAAACCTCTGCCACTGTGTTTGACTTCCTGGATATCTCTGACCACTGCCTGTTTTTTGACCACGAGTTTGCCTGCCATTTTTGATTGACTGCTTATTTATTAAATATTGTGCTCTACATCTTTTCTGTCTGCGTGTGGATCCTTTTCCCTCTGTATATCCTTAACATGTTTCTGTTGGTAGACTTTTCATCCTTATTCCAAAGCACACAGTGTCCATTTCTTATTGTAACACTGAATCGTCTAACAACTACACATGTTTACACTGTGTCATGATCTATCACAAATACAACTGAACCCAGAGAAGTCAACAATGCTAACTTCCTTTTTGCACAGTAAAATGCTAAGTGGCATTCATGGATGTAACTCCATATTGCTGTGTTCGACAAAGTAATCCATAGCCCACATGGTTATACCGCTGTTTATGCTATGGGTGCAGTCGGACATCTGGGTAAAAATGATGTGACCTGCAGCGGCCATTTTGTACTCGGTGAAAATACATTTATAGTTCAGATAACGTTTTTATGTACTTTTACATTATATTGCTAAACTAGTCTGTCATCATGCCCAGTCGTTGCTGTGTAGTGGGCTCTAGGTCCAGTATAAAGAAAAACAGACAGTTTAAGTTTCATATGTCCGCTAAGTGGGCAAAGACGCAGTAAGTTGCTGAGAGCTATCAGGTGTACACTAAAGCCAGATGGATAAATGAATACAGGGATGTTATGGGAACCTAAATCACATCATAGTAACGTTTGGGGCCAGCATTTTGTCACTGGTGAGTTTATGTTTTTCATAGGCGTTAAAATGATTGAAATAGTAGGAATAATGGAGGAACAATTTAAGTACATATTTTTAAGCGCAATTAAAATGGTTTAAGATGTGTACTGGAATCATATTTTCATGTTACCCCCCGACATCTTGAATTAAATTAGAAAAATTGGGAAATTAAAATACATGAACTGAAGTAAGTTCTGTTTTTTAATCATTTTAAAAAACTTTACACAAAAAAACAAACATTATTGAATTTATTTAGACAATCCTTGTCTAATTACATCTTGCAAAACAAATCTTTTGTTTTAACATCACAAGATAAAAAAGCTATAAAAATAAAAGTATGTTCGAGTAAAATATGTATTGTAGTGTGTTAGGATCATCAAAACATCAAAATATGGACGAACTGGTGACTAGCTAATGCACTAATATTTTGGATCACAACAAATTTCAAGATGTCATAGAGCATTTTTTTCATCCTTTGTTACTATGCCTCTGTTTTAAACAAATCCTCCACAGTACATCTTGTGTCTTGTTTGTAGATGTGTAATATAACATCTACAAGAAAGTTGCAGAAAACAACCAACATATTTAGATTACAAATATCTGAAAGTTGTAACTGTCAAAATGAGGTTCCTAGTTACCCAAAAAGTATATGGCTAAAACACAGTATTGGTGCTGAAGTGTCTCAGTTTTAGTAAAAAATTGCATTTTCAGATAGAATTATATGATAATGCTTTGTTTCTGCAGCCTAATGAACGATGCAACATTACATCATCCAAGCTTGAACCAACTGTAGAGAATCACTCAGTATTATTGAGATGAAGAGAAACACAATCTGTTTAATCATTTCATTTAATGTAGTGTCCATAACTTTTTCAAGGATCTTAAGTTTCATACAAATGAAACTCGGCTTATTCAGATTTCACACAATAACACATCATACAGAAAAAGTATACCATTCTGAGATGTATCATTTTTAAGATATTGCAACATGAATCTGACAGGGTTACGGACACTACAGCACTTTAACAGTAACACTGTCATTAGTGATTTTGGGATAAAATCTTGATCTTAGACACAGTCTTCATACACAACTTGTTGTGGCTATGTTTTGGGCAGTCTGGCTTGTTGCACGTAGCACATGCCTGTGACACTTGCCTGTCAGCGAGAATGAGCAGCGTTTGCGTTTGCCAGGTACTGCAGCATCTCCAGGCTGCACTCCAGGTGGAGCAGGTCTAACACCAATGCTTGCCACCAATGCTTCTCTAGTGGCTAAAAGGAGCAATACGATCTACCATCTCTGGTGTAACAAAAAAAGAAAACACTGACTGGATGCCTCTGTGTGGCCTACCCTGATCAGGAGGTTCATTGTTTCCCACAGGCTAATTATCTGGTTGAGCTACTTGTGACAGATCTTGGCCACGGGCTCGACCACGAGCTCTTTCTCCAGCACGACCCCGTGGCCAGCCTCTACCTGCTCCCCTTGTAGGCATATCTTGATCATCTGCTTGAGTTGCCAGAGCTATGGAATGGACCTCATGGTCAGATTCTATATCAGAGTGGTCTGCCATCTCAGAGATGTGATCATCATTATTCGATGCTGACCCATCTCCATAAATTGAACTATTTCATCATTCTTTTGGGCATCAAGCAACAGTCTCAATGCTTCTACAGCTGTAAATCTTGCCACTCATCATACCAATCAGCCGATCCCTGCCAAAAACTATGAACAGTTTTTGGACAAGTAGATAGACAAATTCGTGGTGGGAAACTGATTAAAAATATAAAAACGACACATAGAATTATACAGCTGGGATCTTAAATGACCCCACTCAGTCACTTAAGGGTTAAAATACTACATATGCTTTCATAATAACATGGATGACAAGAGTACAAAATTGTATAAATTCTTACAGGGAAATCTGATCAGATAATGGTAATTAACTGGGTACTCCACATTCTAAATGAATGTTATTCCACCGATCTGCTGGTAGTCTTAATGGACAAATTAATTAAAAATTAAACAAAAAATTAATTCTAAAGATATGGAGCTAGTTCCTGCCTTTATCTTCCATAACGCTGCCTAGCTGACTCGTCAAGCTTGCCTGTGTTGTCACAGGCGGTAGGCCATTGCTAAGTCGAAGTGACATGGACCCAACTGCACCCATAGCTTAGCTAAAGCGTGTCTTTTACAAGGTAGGTGGCCAGGTCTTTCCATAACCCTTCACCGTGCCCGGCATTTCTAGACAAGGTAACTGAACTCATTCATTCATTTGTTTTCTGGACCGGTTAAATTCTAATTAACTGGCGCCCATCTCAGCCGACTCTGGGCAAGAGCAGAGTACACCCTGGACAGGCCATCGCAGGGCAGAAACACGCTGATGGCTATGCAGCCTACTCTTGACGAAAATCAGCACTGGTTCTTTTACATGCCTCTCACCACAGACAGTGACAGACATGGCCGGCCTTTGATAACCCAGTTAACTGCACTGGGGGGACAGCAGTGACATGCCGTTGATAGTCGGGGCTTGAACCCCAGACCTTTGGATCAGTAATCCAGCACCTTACCACCGGGCCACCACTGACCCTGGAAACTGAACTGTAACTGGTAAATAAAAGACTAGTAAATGCTTTTACTTCAAATCTGATTTACATATACACTTTTTTGAACACAGTTGGTAGGCCCTGATGCTTGATCCTAATACAATGTTCCAACACCTTTTATTTGAACTACCTGGCAACCAACGGGAACAGAGCCGTGTTATCAACCACTTCATGAACTGAAGTCTTACTGCATACTGCAGGGGATTCAGGATGGTGAGTAATGCACAGAACCTCTTTAATGCCCTGCGGAAAAAGAATAGGGGACGATTCTTTCGCCACAATTACTCACACACTACTGTACAGTACACCAACGGCCCCGTGCAGCAGCTCGAGGATTAGCCAGCTGAACAGTAAGCGATGGTCGTTACCACGTCATCATCACGTGATATCCCCAGTGCTGTAATTGTTATTAAAATCCTTTTTTTTAAACGACTGTTGACCGGTGAAAATGATCTCGAGTGAGTGTTAAAGTGAATAACATTTATATACCTAACATTGTATAGCGTATTCATTTGGTCCCTGTGTGTTCCTTTAAGTAGAATTTAAAATCTCAGACCTCATTCGATTTTAATGTGTTAAGTGAATTTCATTAGATGATTTATTTATTTATTTAGCAGTAGGTTATAATGTATTCATATATGTTTTATTCTGAAATAAATGAAATATTGTTCAGAGTGGTTTCAGCGGACATGTTTTGGGAATATCGCTGTGAACGCACTGTTAATGGCCGAGCTTTTAACCAGACGACAGGGAGCAGACGAGATCATCTTGGTAATGTTTCAGCACTGCATTTCTTGTTCTTGTTACTTTGTCTGGCCTTCATAAAAGTGAGAATGTTAGCAAGTGGGATTTGGAGCACTTTTAGCAAATTAGTGTCAGAGACTGCAAATGTGTCTGAAATGCACAACCTCTCCTTCCTAACAGGGTGTCTGAGCCTTCATGATTGAAAGTCTAAACTTTTATAGGTGCTGCTTGAGCTGGCGCAGCGCTGTGGAGGGTTTCGTGGAGCGGCTTATGGGACGTTCGCTCCAGTCTGCATTTAAAGCCACCGTCCTTCGTTTTTTTCTCCCTTCCCTTGAACAGACATTCTAAAAATAAGCAGGGGTTTTAAAGAGTGCGGGTTTTAATGACATCGTGTAAAATATGTTGTGTGTTAACAATCCTGCTGAGGCCAACCAGAAGACATGGCAGAGCAGCCCCAAAACAAATTGGGATAGCAAATAAACCAGTGAACCCTTTCTGGAGCCAGCTTTATAGAGCACTGCCACCCTTTCGAGTGTTTAATCAAGGCAGTGACGTCTGCAGTAACCATGGCTTAGTTATTTTATATCACATCACGGCCCCAAATGCACCCAAAACCCCCAGCGCTTCTTTTTCTTACTGTATTATTTTTTATTTTAATGAACATTCAAGTTCTGTTCTGACAAACAAACGTCCGTCACTCATCTGCAGCCTTACAGTAGTCGTGGAAAGAATGAGCATTTCTTTGTATTATCATAAAGCTACCAAAAGGAAGGGATGATCTTATTCGTCTTCAGTGTGTAGATGCTTGCTTCATCTTAGAGGCATCTTAAAACCCATAGTGCTCCACCAAGATTTTCTGGATATAAATCAAGTGTTATTAAGATTTATCTGGAATGTCCTGGTGTGATGCAGGCATTTGCTTCAACCAATGAAATCAATCGATTCATCGAGGTGATCAATTATAACCCAATACACATCATCATCACCTTACATCACCTTCAGTGAATATCTCCTCACAGTCTGTTTAGCTTTCCATTCTGTGTGCAAGCTGAAAACAATCTGGAGTTTGAAAACAGCCCTGGTGTTATAGAATGGAAACAAGAAAGTGGCATGGTGCAAGCCACACAACACTATTCCAGTCAATCAGCAGCAAGGAGCATTTGTGCTTGTATGCAACTTAAACAAAGCCTGTTGCTGATTGGTTGGAGGGGAGATGGAAGTGTCATTGATAATGTTGTTGACTTGCACTGCATCTGAAGAAGGTTCTGAAGAGTGGTTTGCATTTATTTTGGATGCCAAGTTCAAACATCAACAAGCTTACTCAAGAATCGATGACTCCCTGTTTAACTGTAGAATATTTCAAAACTTAATTAGCTCTTTGCACATAAAGGAGAATAATAATAATAATAATAATAATAATAATAATAATAATAATAATAATGTGACATGCACACCAGCGGCAAATGTTCTTTCTGGAGTTTCTGGAGCCTTTGGTTCCAAGAAAATTTGACAGTGATATCAATCCAGCAATACTTTAGATATTGACATGTGTAACCAGAAAAATAAATAAATAAATACTATTAAAAATACAAAATTACACACATACAGAAGTAAAAACACCAGCTACCCTGTCGCGGCTGGTAAATATCCCAGTGTGATTATACCGAATATCAGGACTCTTGGAACATTACATTTGTGAACTGAAACTAAATGTTGTATAATGTGACATAAATGCTTATGACACGGTCTGTTATGAAAGTCTGCTTGGATTTTATTGGTTCATCCTGTACACTGTGATGAGTAATAATCGTAAAAGGCGGCTGGAATTTTACAGAATAAAACCAGCAAGTTTTATTCAAGTCTTTCATTAAGAAACTAGAAACTGGATAAGATCGAAGACCCTGCTTTCAATGATCTAATTAGCTCTGTCATGGAGAAAAGTAGTTCATTTAGGCTGAACAGCCATCTATGTTTATCTACACTGACTTCCTTTCAAAGAGTACTTTAGCCAGCAAGATATCACTTCCAAAAAAGCATTTATCATGGGTGTTTGGATGTTTTACAGAACTAAACTAAGTTTGAACTTCTAACATAGTAGTATTGCAGAAAACAAAAACACCCAAACACCTTACCCGGCTTATTGTTTCACTGCCAAAGGCTTGCTCACACCATGTGTATGCAGATGCATAACGACCAGTCAGCATCCGAGATGCCTAACAGTCAGTCAGCTTCATGATGCATAACAGCCAATCAGCATCAGAGATGCATATTAGCCAATCAGCATTGGAGATGCATAACAGCCAATCAGTATTGCAGTACATAACAGCCAATCAGCATCACGAAGCATAAAAGCCAATCATACGAACACTGAGTGGACGGACATATAAGCCATTGAAAATGAAGTCGGTGGTTTCTTAAGTATGATGCTTCGCTATTATTTAACAGTTGGCATGATTCAAAACCATTTATTGTTATGGAGATGAAGGTTTCAATGTTGGAAGCATGGAATACTGTCTGTCTGCCTTGCTTTGACGAAGCCATCTGGAAGAATGTGGAATTGTCCTTGAACGTTCATCAGTGGCTGCATTTCTCTCTCTCTCTCTCTCTCTCTCTCTCTCTCTCTCTCTCTCATTGTCTCTGTCTGTTTCTCTTGTCCTCACTGTCTGTTACACATCTGGTTTGATGTTTTCCCAGCAGTCTGCTCAGATCTTTCCTAGTTTATCATATAAGACATGTACCAAAACGTCTCTGGTGTTGAAAGACTGCTCCTGAGAAGTACAAACTCTTATACAGGAAGTCTTTTCAACTCATTGTCCGTGTAAATATAAAGAGTGTACCATCCTGTCTTTCAAACGGAAGGACACTATTCCTCTGAGGGAAAAGAAACAAATAAATAAATAAATAAATTGCCCAAGTGTTTTGAGGTTGGTGACTGAGGAAAACGGCATGATGTTTTGAATTTGTAAAAGCCTCTTTTTCATCTCGTAAATCTAAATGAGAAGCAGCTTGAACTGAATTAGAAACTGTTTATACCAGAACACAGCGTAGTGTCTTGGCATAATTTCATAGATGTTTTAAACTTAGCAAAAACAGACAAACAAGTCAAGCCAATGACTCTAAGAAAAATGGAAACTATGATATGCCTACTCTTGTAATGTTCTATAAACTGTTTTGGGATGGCCCTGCAAAATTAATAACATCAACATGTAGCTACATTTACTACATTTTTGGGAGTTGGCATTATTATCCACCATCTTCTTTGTATGATATATTTTTCTTTACAAAGTGATAAAGATAATCATCTTAGAGTAAAAAAAGTGATTTGTTTAAACCTCATTTCACTTTTACATAAACTCTAGGTGTTGCTTCTACAGTTAACTGTGTTGATTTATTAAATGGGTTATATTACTCTCACCCACTCATTTTCCAAACTGCTTAATCCTACTCTGATGTGGGAAGGCTGGTGCCTATCTCAGCCGACACTGGGCGAAGGCAGGATACACTCTGAACACCTGGTGAAGAGAGAGAGAGAGAGAGAGAGAGAGAGAGAGAGATGCAGCCACTGATGAACATTCAGAGAGAGAGCCCTGCAATGGTATGGTATATATATAGCCCTGAAATGGTATGGTAATTTGTTCATGGTGTAATCCAGCTCTTTACCAGATTTAGCTGGTATTGGTATGGAATAATATTCTTTGTTATAAATTTTGGCGTTCATTTTTTCCAAATAGTCCTTGTCTGAATTCACGATGAGATGTATAGTTTATGCTACACAAGAATAGCGCAATCTGATTGGTCTCGGGATAGCTAACAATTATTTGCTGAAGGTAAGGCGGATGTTACTGAATAGGACTACTCAATTCAGTGACATCCACTAAGGTGCATAACTGCTATAGTATATACTATACGAAATGCACACTAAAATGACAATTTGATTTATTTTTAGTTTATTTTGCATTTATCTTACATTTTAAAAATCATGATTAATATATATATATATATATATATATATATATATATATATACAGTACTGTACAAAAGTCTTAGGCACCTTTTTTTTTACTTTTATTTTAAAACTTGTATATTATGTATAAGAGACCACTTTAGACAAAAATAAAATGAAGGCGATTTACATGCAAATAAAGAATCAAGTGTGACAGTCAACATTTCCAGGAGAACCGTGGCTGTTTTCTGAAAGACACCTGGTAGATACTGTACTTGTAAAACTGCACAAACTCTACCTGATTCTATTCTACTTTACAAGCAAAAAAGAGATTTTTTTATTTAATGTAATTACTTATATGTAAATTTAAGGCATCTTTGTTCGACACCATTCCTTTGAATGTGCCTAAAATTTTTGCTCAGTACTGTGTGTGTGTGTGTGTGTGTGTGTGTGTGTGTGTGTGTATATATATATATATAATCCTGAGTCGATTTTCCCTAGAACAGTGCTCAATACATCGAAGTAGAGCGAAATATATGGTATGTGAGAAAAATAAACCACGCAACCACGAAACAGGCTTGTCGGGATGATATTGTAGTCTTTTATTTTTCTCACATATATATATATATATACATAAATTTTTTTATTTCTTTTAAGCGTGATAATGATGTCATCTGTGGCCGTCACACTAAGTGTCCAACATTTATCCACTCGATATGATGATTGTAAATCCTGAGATCCAATCAGATTGCTCCATTCTCATGTAGTATACACTAATGGACATTATCCACCTTACAAACATGGTGAAATTTTTGAATCATTAAAAATGTAAAAATAAACCATAATAAACCAATTTTAGTTTGCTCTTCTTATGTTCCCATGTAGCATATTCTAGAATAATAAATCACAATATCCACTTTGCCTCAGGTGAATAACTGTTAAATAGCTGTGTGGGCTTTTTTGTTTTTGGTAATTTAATTAATTTTTTTGGAAATCAAGGCTTCGTGCCCTTTGCGGTTTTTATGAGTGTGTTCACCTGCAGACATTTTTTAAACCGTACCTATACTTTGGGTTTCCACATTGTTATTTGATCTGTTTCCGTCCATTTGTTCCTCTGAAGCAGCAGGAGGAAGGAAAGACAGGCTGCTAAAAATTCCATATAAAAAGTGGGCCACTGCTTCAGAAAAGGTGTGTAAAAATCTGAGTTCCCTGGTGGTCTGCTACCAAGAGAGGAAGGTGATTTGATAACCAATTAGGTCATAACACTCTCAGAAAGTATCCTGCAAAATATTTTATACATTTCCTGTACACTGTTAGAAACAGGTACAGTAGGAGTCCATTTCTGCCCGTCAGGGTAAAATCTACACTAATGTATCAGCTAGGGCTCATTATTGGACATTAGGACAACTAAGGTTATTCTTTCACGGCCAAGGAGGTACATAATACGTTCCCAAACGGTATAGAACAATTACAAATAAGAAGTTTAGAGCGTACTGCCCCAACAGCATGCCACAGTACCCCTAAAAATTTATTTTTATAAAATTTAGGTATTATAAAGTATACTACATATAGACCTACAGATATATAGAAAGAGAGAGAGAGAGAGAGAGAGAGAGAGAGAAAGTGAGAGAGAGAGACAGGTGAATAATAAGTGGTGTGCACTATTGATACCCTCTCTATTCAGACGGAAACCCCACTCTTCACTGATTTATTCATTGCTATGAGTGCAAATCCATGTGCTCTGAGTCCCAAGCCGCCAAGTTCCCTTCATCCCCTTGGCTCAGTGGTAGGCGTTTCGCAGTGGCTTAGGTTTCTCAGGCCTCGCAAAAGAAGATGCCTCATGGAGAAAAGAAAAATATCCACACCCACTGATTTAAAAAAAAAATAAAAAATTGGGGAACGGGGAATAAATAACACATTCATTCTAAATTTGGAACTGAACATAGCGCCACTTCATGGTGGCAGAGAAGTAGGCATCCGTTAAAGCATAAACCCAAGTGGAATCATTTTGACAGATAACTGTGCGCCGGCAGCAAGACAGACTCGGCTCCCACAGATTCTGCAAACACATGGCCGTGCCAATTGCTCAGAGTTGTTGGCCTTTCTAATGCAGAGTGAAAACACAGGAAAAGTACTCATAGCCAGAAGTGCTTTTTCACTCACAAATGTCTTGTTATCCTCGTGTAAAGAGCAATGGAGGTCCAGTGTCCAAAGTTCTGACTGGTCTAGTGTGAGGTGCTGACCCACCTCATTGTCTTTATGTATGTATGTATGTATGTATGTATGTACGTATGTATGTATGTATTTATGTATGTATGTATGTATGTATACTTACTCACTCACTCACCCAAAAGCATTTTCACATAGACAAAAATCTGATTTTTGTTTTAGACAATCGATTGATGACACTCTTATCTAGAGCAACTTATAATATACAATTGAGCAATTGAGGGTTAAAGGGCTTGCTCAAGGACCCTCCTTTCAATTTGAAACAGCCACTTAGGCTAATGTGCATTTCTTTGGACTATGGGGGGGTCAGAGAATCTGGAAAAAAACAACAACATGCAAGCACGAGGAGAACATGGAAACTCCACACAGAAACGCCCTCACCAAGCCCAGGACTTGAACCCAGGACCTTCTTGCTGTGAGACGCCTCCATTCCGCCCATTAAGTAATAGATCTCAACTTACAGAATTTCTGATTGTTAGCATCATCCAGCTTCTGGCTCAATGAAAGGATATGAATACTGCATAGTCCAGACCACATTTGTTAGGAGGTCCAACAACATCCACTCTTTGGTTTATTGTTATTAAAATATTTTTATCATTGTTATTATAGCATAAACAAGTAGAACTTGGTAACACTGGCATTTAACATTTAACACTTACCTTGCTGGAGGAATTCATGCATTGTTACTGTTGTTGTTGTCTGTCCCTATTAAACTTCAGAATTAAAATACAAGCTTAATGATTATTGGGTGGTGTAGTGATTAGCTCCCCCTGCAAGAAGGTCCTGTGTTCGAGCCCTGTGGATGGCGAAGGTCTATCTGTGTGGAGTTTGCATATGCTTGTGTGGGATCCTCAAGGTGGTCTGATTTCCCACAGTCTCAAGACATGCACATTGGGTCAACTGACTACTTTAAATAGCCCATAGGTGTGAATAGTTGTTAGTTCTACAATATACTGGTGACCTGTTCAGTGTAACCCCACCTCCCAACCGAAATCTGAAATTCGTAAACCTACTAGAGTCACAGGAAGCTATGTAAGTCGAATCTGGGTGAGGGTGGGGTACACCTTGAACAGCTCGCCAGTCCATTGCAAGGTCAAAGCACACCCTCAACTCACAGCTATGGGCAATTTGAAACAGCCAACTTACCTAATGTGTACATCATTGGACTTTGGGAGAAAACCTGGAGTGCCTGGAGGAAACCCACACTAGCACAAGGAGAACATGCAAACTGCACACAGAAATGCCCTTGCTGAGCCCAGGACCTTCTTGCTGTGATTCAAACGTGCTCACCACTCTGCCAACATGATGCCCATGTCCATAGTTAATAATCTATAATACTAAATATAGATATTTAATATTAACAGCAAACCCCAGTACTGCTTTAGATTTTCCAAAGAAAATTAAGCCAACCTTCATTTCTTCTAGAATTAATAGCGCATGGTACATCATCATGCATCTTAATGAGCATGGCAGAAAGCTAGATGTTTAGTTCTGAAGAATGTGACCCAGAGGACAGATTATTTTCCTACTGCATTGCATAGTATAAAAGAGCAGTGGCAGTGCTCAATGCTAGCGGTAAAATAGGTCTGAAACAGGTCTTCAGTGGAAGGGTAAAGCTTGATTTGAAAAGCCTCAAGATTTACCCATCCTTTATCTGTAACCCTCATCCATCAGGGTTGTGAGAGAAGCTGGAGCCAATCCAAGTTGACATTGAGAGGAGAGAGGTTACACCCAGAACATCACCAGTCTATTGAAGAGGTAACACAGGTACAGACAACCATTCACAGTCTCGGGCAATTGAGAGTATCCAGGTGAAATAAAGTAAATTTCGTTGGACTGTGGAAGGAAACCAGACCACCCAGATGAAACCCATGTAAGCACAGGGAGAACAGGCAAGCTCCAAACAAAAAAGCCCAAATTTGAACCCAGAACCCATGTCTGAGCTCTTTTGCTGTGGGATGACAGTGCTAACCACTAAGCTTCAAACTGTGGTTTCTAATATTTACACTAGCAGAGAAAGTATTTAATGAAATTGTGATACGGATTTGATAGCTGCCACTCTTAGGCCCTTGAGGAAAGCTCTTAACCCTGCCTACTCCAGGGTCCCTTTATCATAATTAACCCCAACTACAGCAAGAAGGTCCTAGGTTCGAGTCCCAGGCTCACCGAGGGTTCTCTTACATGTTCTGCATGGGTTTCTCCTTTGTACTCCAGTTTATTCCCATAGTCCAAAGACAGACAGATTACATTTCTAACTGCCCCTAGGTGGGAATGTGAGTATGAATGGTTGTGTGTGTGTGTGCGTTGGCCCAGTGATGGATTGATGTGCCACGGATGATGGTGGATTGATGTTCAGGGTGTACCACGCCTTCTCTTGGAGACGGCTGCGATAGGCATCAGCTTCCTTGCAACCTTAGCACGATTCAGCAGCTCAGCAAATTAATAAATTAATGAATGTAATGTAATGCACTGTATATTTAACATATAACTTGACATTCAGTGTTACAAAGATTACTGGGTCGGAATTTCTCCAAATCAAATGTATGTGAGAAACTAAAACACCTACAGAAAACATTTACTTCAACTTACTGGTAGTTGAAGTGGTTCTCCATGTTACTAAATAATAGGATATTTTTTTTTCCAGGGAGGCATGCTGGCATCATGATTAGCACGTCTGCCTCACAGCCAAAAGTTCCTGGGTTGGACCCCGTTTCTGTGTGGCGTTTGTATGATCTTCCCGTGCATGCATGGGTTTCCTCCAGTTAGGCATATGCACATTAGGCTAACTGGCTGTTCCAGCATCATGAATTTTTTCTCCCACAGTCCAAAGACATGCACATTAGTCTAACTATATATATATATATATATATATATATATATATATAAATTACCCCTATGTCTGAGTTGTGAGTGTGAATGGCAATGTGTGTTGCCTTGTGATGGTCAGGCATGCTGTACCCTACCTTCACCCAGAGCACCAGTCTACCCACAACCCTAGTAGGATTAAACGCTTTGTCAAATAAGTGAGTGTGTACTTATTTATTTCCCTACCTGTTTCTGATTGTTGGTTTACTCACTCACTTACTTATTTCGCAAACCAGTGAATCCTATTAGGGTCACAGGGTGGCTGACACCTTCTCAGCCGACTCTGGACGAAGGCAAGATACACTGGCTCGCCAGACCATCGCAGGGCAGCACACAGACAACCACTCAAACTCACACCTACAAGCAGTTTGAAACAGCCAGCCTAATGTGCATATTTTTGGACTGTGGGAGGAAACCTGAGTACCCAGAGGAAACCCATGCAAGCATGGGGAGAACATGCAATCTCCACACAGAAATGCCCGAGCCTGGGACTCAAACCCAGGGCTTTCTTGCTGGGAGGTGGACATGCTACCCTGACTGTTGGTTTAATTTTGGGATTTCTATGGAGAACTTTCCAAAAAGTTTCTGACTTATGGTGAGCCCTGATTGGACAGAATTCATGTAGCTCATTTGTTTTTATAGCTTTGTATTAATTTAAATCTTATTGGCTTGACATTTCAGACAGGGTCACCACCCAAACCATTGCAACTGTGTTATAATGCATAGGGTTTCTTGCTAGGTTGCTATGAATATTGTTAATAAGGCACTAAAATAAGACATAGTGTAGTCATGTTGTAGTGGGAAAATGTAACGGGGAATTCCAGAGCTGATCATTGCCACAACTTGGGCTGGGATTTTTTTTCCTGCTAGATCCCACAATTTAGATTGTAAACACATGGCAGAAGATCGCTTCGACTCTTTGTCTGTCTAAACATTCAATGCTGTGTGGGTAAAAATCTCTCCTTATTGGAATGATAGAGTTACCCAGCCTTTCCCTTGATGAGTAATTCCACAGTCATCTTAAGATCAAAATAAACATGCGTATACATTATCGTGATTTGTACCCTATTATATGAATATTGTTTTCATGCCATTATGATTCTACGACAGTTTGAAAAATATTTACAATATCTAAAATATAGGAAAGGCATTCACCATGTGACTGTGTTTAGATGATAAATCTCAGCTTGGAGCTTGACAGCTTTGGTTCGCATCCTTTGTTCTTTCCTTACTGGAATAGAGAGAGTAATACAGTGTTATTTCTTGAAAATAAAATGGAATCAGCCATAATGTCTTTCTAAAACCATTTGGTTACTCTTGTACAGGAGTGTCAGTAACCCTTGCAATGGAATTGATGATCTGTAGAACATAAAGACAGTGTGCACATGCAATCTGTAGGTGAAAGCACAGAAGTATTAATAAAACAAGATGGTGGATGACAACACAGACATGGATGATGACAGCAATGAAAAATCACTATGTTTTAAGTTCCTTTGAACATGTAATATATAATCTGTGTGTGGGTGAGAGGGAGAAAGAGAGAGAGAGAGTGCAAAATGTGCAATCCTAGTATTATTTTTCATGAAATCGTACGCCTTCTTCTGTTCCTAAACACTTGATTTTGGACTTCTCCACTTTCTACGACTTGGTGTTACGCTGCAAAGTTATCATGCATGCACAAGAATGTTTCTCCGGTCATGTGATCTTGTTATTGTAAACAGACACACATGGATTGGATTGACACGCAGAACCGAAAAAACATGATGCTACCCTGAAAACCTATTATTTTAGACACAATGGGCTGATGATGGAAGATAAAACACATCGGCTATTGACTCCTGATTGTGCACCTTTAATACTTTAAACTTATGACCTGTGCACACATGATGAGTCCCAGTTTTACTGTGTGTCAGGGAATTCAACATTTTATCCATACGAAACACAGTGATGGTAGATGAGGTCACCGGACTGCTGTGAAAGTTCACTGTTTCAGGCTCATAAATTTTTTGATGAATGATATCATCTGCCCATGCCAATAGTTATACTTTTTGTGACACTGAATTTACATTACTAGTTTTATTTTGGAACTGTAAATGTTATTATGTTTCATTTATTACTTTAGAGCTGGCTCAGAGACTGGAATCCTGATATTTCGGGGTTATATTCAGCGTGTAACTGCTCTGGATATCTTCTTATGGCTCGTAATTGTGTCGCAGTTCATGCAGTTAATATCAGCTTGTTGTTACAAGGAAACCTCATTAAAAATCCCAGAATATGGATTCCATGTATTCAGATGAAGAATTTTCACTAAAAACATCCATAAATTATTATTAAATTAAATATTAATTAATATAAAATTCAGTTAAAATGAATAACCGGTGGCTGGGACAGTGGCGCAGTGGTTAGCACGTCCACCTCACAGCAAGAAGGCCCTGGGTTGGAGTCCTCGGCTCGGGCATTTCTGTGTGGAATTTGTATGTTCTCCCTATGCTTGCATGGGTTTCCTCTGGGTACTCCGGTTTCCTTTCACAGTCCAAATGCATGCACATTAAGCTAATTGGCTGTTAGAAATTGACCCTTGATGTGAGTGTAAATGGTTGTGTGAGTGTTTGCCTGTGAAGGCCTGTGCCCCTGCCTTTGCCCAGTGTTGTCTGAGATGAATGATTATTGGCATTAAGAATTTGCATTGTTCATGCAACAGTTGACAATAAAGATCTCTTTATCTTTACCTTAAGATGTATGGATCAGAAAAGTTAACGAGGAGAATTAAGATATCACGGTCCATTTAATAATAAAACATAGTATTTTAACCCTATGTAACCTCATGTAGTCTATCATTCTCACTGAGGGTGCTTTAATAGGTTGGGACCTGGATTCTCTGATGTCTAATTTGAAAAAAGCAAAAAACAAACAAACCAACAAACAAACAAAAAAAATATGTGCAACATACACTACTGTTCAAAAGTTTGGGGTCAAACTTTCCTTAGTTTTAAAAGAAAAACACTTTTTTTTCACTAAATGTAAAAATTGATCAGAAAGACATTCTAGACACTGTTAATATTGTACATGATTATTATAGGTGGAAACGGCAGTATTTTTAATGGAATTCCCACATAGGTGTTCAGGAGGTCATTTTCAGTACCTATCATACTTGTGTTCCAATGGAACATTCATTCTTTTACATGCCTTTCACGTCAGACAGTGAGAGACATGGCTGGCCTTTGATAACCCAGTTAGCTGCACTGGGGGTACAGCAGTGAAAACTTGGTGATAGTGGGGCTTGCCACCACTGCCACCAAACCCTGCCACCACTGCCCTTCAATGGCACACTGCGTTTCCAAATCCAAGTTTGTCATGTTAGAAGCCTAATAGATAATTATAAAACCCTTTGGCAATTATGTCAGCATATCTGAAAACTGTTGGGATGATTAAAGAAGCAATAAAATATGCACAAAAAACCCAAAAACTTTATTCTGAATTTCATTAGTCTATACTTGAGAAATTGCCAAGAAACCGAAGATCTAATACAGTGATGTGTACTACTCCCTTTACAGAACAGCGCAAACTGGTTTTAACCACTCTAGATTAGCCGATGTGCAACTGAGCAAAAGACAAATACGTCTGAGTCTCAGAAACAGACGCCTGACAGGTCCTCAACTGGCAGCTTCAATAAATAATACCTGCAAAACAACAGTCTCAACTTCAACAGTGAAGAGGCTGCTCCTGCATGCCAGCCTTTTGGACAGAATCACAAAGAAAATTCCATATGCAAGACTGGTCAATAAAAGGAAAATATTAGGATAGCAACAGAACACAGACACTGGACAGAGGAAGAGAATAAATGCTGAGGGAGTGATTTTCAAGTATGGTGGGGGAAATGTGATGGTCTGGGGTGCATTGGTGGTGGTAAAGTGGTAGACGGAATAAATGGGGTCTTACACAATGAAGGCTAGCACTCCATTTTGTAACACCATGCCACACCCTGTAGACAGCACTTGAATAGACTCAGGTTCCTTCTACGGCAATCGCAAACCGGTAAATCTGTTGTAGGAGCAGCTTGACCGTATGATATGGAAGAAGTGCCCATCAAGTCACTCAAATTTGTAGGAGGTGATTCAGGAAGCATGGGGTGAAATTTATTTTGATCTTACCTCAACAAATTAACAGGATTAAACAAAGTTTGAAGGACAAAATTATAATTCGAAGTAAAAATCATTATTTGTAACCTTGTCAGTGTCTTGGCTATATTTCATATTCATTTTGCAACTCTATTGATGCCTATACAGTAGAGTGCCATATGGAATGGTTTAGCGAGTGAAGAAATTAAAAAATATGTGAACACTATGCCTGAAAGGTTAAATGCTGTAATCAAGGTAAAAGGAGGCCACACTAAATATTAACCTTTTTTTTCTCAATAGAGAGACTTATTTTTGTTCTTACTACATATTGTTGTTTGTTTACTTATTCTCATCAATATGATCCAATATTACATGAAATAAACTTGAATAGTACTTGGTTTCTGATTTATCTTCATTTGGTTAAGTGTATAACCATCACTGCACCACTGTAGTTTTTAATTTCTTCACTCGATAAACCGTCCATATGGTTTGAAGTTCATTCCTGCTATGCAAAAGTAAAAAATTTGCGACACCTTTCGATTTTTCTGAAAAATTGGTATTTTCGGTGTTTTTGTCTATTAGCCATATTTTTACCTCAATATACTTGTCGGGATAATCTTTTTTATCAAATTACCCTACAATCACCAAAAAATTAGCCTCACCAAAAAATTATAGAGAAGTAATTTTTTACTCCTTTTTATAGGAGCCCTTTTAGACAAAAGTGGTGGTGTATAAGCTTCACTGCACTCTACTGTAAGTTTGTGTTTTCATGGAAGAAGTGAAGTGTTCTGGGTGACCCCTAATAATTTAAATAGTAGTGCATCTGCTAATGGGGTGGCACAGTGGCGCAGTGGTTAGCATGTCTGCCTCAGAGCAAGAAGGCTTGATTTCCGGGCTCGGGCGTTTCTGTGCGGAGTTTGCATGTTCTCCCGTGCTTTGCTGGATTTCCTCCGGGTACTGCAGTTTCCTCCCCCAAAGTTGGCTGAGATGGGCGCCAATTAATCGGCTTAGAAAATGAATAATTGAATGTATCTGCTAATACATGTACAGTATTTATGCTTATTTATGATGTTTAAATTCTGTTTAATAAATGTTAAATTGAGCTACATTTCAACAACAGGAAGATGCTGTTATGAGTAAATGTGGCACGGTGGTGCAGTGATAAGAACTCTCACCCGGGAACTGTGTGATCTGAGCTATCTAGGGGTTCAAAGACGTTTTATCTGGACATATCTGGACGTTAAATCTCGAATCCATATGACAGATACTTACAGTTTGTCACTTTTGCTTGGAGCAGGCATCATCATCATCATCGCAATGCTTTAAAGTAAAAAAATAATGGGAAAATTTAATTTACATTTTCATTTGTTTTTATAACATTTCTGTGTAACACTTCAAATAAGTTTACCAAGACAGCACTCATGCTCTACTTCCAGAGAGTGCTGAGCTCACCCGCCTCAGTCATGCTTACAATATAAAATTAGTATGAAGACAATTATTCACCTCAGACATTACAGACATTTGTCACAGCATATCTGAATACGTGACTCTGATTGGTCAATTACAGTATTCATACTTTCTGAAAAAATAACTGACTGTGGCTATGTATAAGAAACCTTTAGACCACGTCATTATAGGAAGCAATATAATCAAATTTAAATTAACATTTTGGAAGTAGCCATGTAATTAGTGGGATAATATACAGCGAGTCATTTTTCATATAAAACCAGGTCACTCTGTCCAGGTTTATTCTGCAATAATGATTGGCTTTGATGTACATTATCCATTACTTTATACATCATTAATGTGAATTACTTAAATGGTTAGGGTGCTAGGCTCATGATTGAGAGGTCATGGGTTTGAATCCCGATTAGACCCGTACCATGCTAGGTTTTAACCAGAAGTGTGCCACCCAGCAGTATAAATAGGTACCAGTAAAAATACTGGGAAGTTAACCTGCTATTCACCAGCATCCCATCCAGGAGGAGTTGAACTCTTGGTTGCTTCATGCTAAGGAAACTAGCTCTGGCCTAATGAGCCAATAGGCTCGGGTGTAAAAGCCAGACTTTTTACATGGGAACAGTATTATCTGATTGGTCCACAATCAGGGTATTAAAAATGATTATCCTGAGTGAATAATGCTTGAATCAAAACATTGGACACTAACAGTTTGTCATGGTCACTATGTGCAGGCAGTGTCTTTATTATCACACTATAAAATGCAAAAATCTACCATACAAATCTCACTTTAGTGTGTTTTCTTGTAGTATATACTAAAACCTTTACAGGTAACTTATACTAAAAACTAAACCTTTACAGGGGTTTACTTTTGTTTCTGTGTATGGTAAGGCTATAAAAAAATGCCATTAGCTCCATACTGCTTAGGCATCTGTCATGGTTAACCTGTGCAAAAATAAACTATAAAAATATTATTTTAGTTTTTTTTTTTATGTCAGTATATTATATACTAAACCTTACTGAAACACTAAACTAAGCTCATGTGTCTGTCATGAGAAGGTAAAAAAACCTTACATCTTGTTTTAGTTTGCTTATTGCTTAAGTTACCATGTAGTATATACTAAAGCAATTATTTGTCGTCACCTGACATCCACCTCATCTTTGGTGAATGATTGTTGAATATGCTTCTTGAAGGATTAACATCTCTGGGGATCTTGTTCAGAGATGGTTCGGTTTGTACCCAAAATTCAAAATATGAAACTCTGTCTCTAATAATATCAATAAATAAAATGTAGGAAATGTGAATAAAGTCGGTGTTGTTTAGCAGCAACGTACATAACTGTAATTGTTCATGCCTTCAGCTCTCTCTGATCACTCGGAAACAGCGCTAATGCTTCCAAGACCTGAGCAGCAGTGCAGTTTATAATCCATTTGGTCAAGTCCTAGTGCTCAGTGGTGTTGACATTCAAATTATTAATGCATTAGAACTTCACTATTAAAATTATTTGAAATGGAAAAGAAAGCAAGTGGAAAATTAACTGAATAACAATAAACATGTAGTCATATGTGTATTATTACATTTCCTTTGCTCATTAAACAGAGCACTGAGTGATGAAACGCGTTGAGTTTGTGCTCAGGGTCACAGAACAAAAAGATGAGGAAACACTTTCCGAGATTGAATTAATATTCAGGATGGAAAGTTGTGGCAGAACATTAGAAATTATTGGAAGTGTAATGAACTGAGCTGAAACAGAACCCAGTACAAGGTCTTTAAGGTCTCTTGTTCTCTGGTGTCTCAAATGTCAGTATCTGTGTGGATTTAAGAGATGTCTTTGAAAAGTTAATAGCGGAGCTCCATACGTACGCAGATGTCATAAAGAGCTCTATTTTGTTATCACGTCTGTGCTCACATGCCCACATAGGCGACCCAATGTGAGCATGCGCTGCTGCCGTTGGCGCTGAGTGCACTTGCACTTTGCAGAAAACTTTCTTGTTTAGACAGTGGTTTTTCTTCTTGAGAAGAAATAATTTTTTGAATACCATTGAAAAGACAGTAAGTAAGGCTGACCAAAAAAAAAGTTGCATGCTGTAATATTTTCTTGGAGAGCCTTTAGCCTTAATCTCAGCACGTAATCTCCATGGCAAGGTACTGAATTTTGAATACGACAAAGCCCAGTCAGTCCCTGGCAGAATTTATGTAAATATATATTTTAAGGTTGATTTGGTTCTGTTTAAAGATCTGCTGCAGTATTAGCCAAACATATGCGTCCTGTGTTTTGTTTTTTTATGAAGCCTGTAAAAATGTGTAATACAAGAAACTAATTATATATATATATATATATTATTTTATGCATTTTTTTTTTGAATAAGTTAACCCCGCCCTTGCCCAGAGTCGGCTGAGGATTAAATGACTTAGAAAATGAATGAATGAATTAGGACCAAATAAAGTTCTAGTTGATGACTGAAGTCATCACTTTCAACACACTTTGAAAAATCATTGACAAAATCACTGAGGTCATTATTTTTGTTTTGTTGTCAAGTTTCACTGGGCATGTAGAATGAAAGGCATGGGTTGGAATTGGATCCCACTGAATGCAACAACAACAACAACAACAAAATGTTTTTACTTTTACAAAAACAAAAAAAAAGGTTTTACTTTTAAAGTTTGCACAGCTGCATAAATACACAGCTCACATGACCATGATGAGAGATACATCCACCCAAGATGGATACACTGCAGATTATTATTTTCATAAATGGCACTAAATTACACACCCAACACACACACACACACACACACACACACACACACACACACACACACACACACACACACACACACAGCTACGGACACCCATCAACACAGGCAGACCTGTCACTATTTGATGACATCATGCTACTCGAACACATCTAAGAGGCTTGTAGAAACGTGTCATGTGACACGTCATTATCACTGAGACACTGAGTGAGGATGACGGCTTGTTTTTCGGTTATCTTAAAGCACAAACATGCCATTAAAACTTGTTTCACATCCACAAGCATCTGACGTCTGAAAATCTTGGGTCTCGTTTTAAGAGGCTCCTGGCCACTTTTCAGGAGTTGTGATGTTATTTAAGTTGTTGTGCTACTTTTTCCGAGGCCCTGAATACCAGCACGAGTTGACTCATAGTGCCAGTGGTTGTGGTGGAGTTCCTCTGGACTAACTAAGGCGACAGATAGCCTTTATCTTCAGATTCGTCATCCACCGCAACGGCTGAAAGCAGCCTGGAGACATACGTCACTGAGAAAGGTTGGTTCTGTCGACTCGATTCAGGCGTCAGCATTCCACAGTTTTGTTTCTATTCTGAGAGGGACGTGCTCTAAAAGGAGCATCGAGCAAACTAAAGCTTTCCAAATTTACTTCTGATTTTATGAGGAGCGTAACCATGAGTGAGTCCCTGCACACTGTGTTTATAAAGCAATACTGGCAGACCAAACCATAAGTCTTATTTCCTGACATGGAGGCATGTTATGACCTCTGTCATTTTGGTCTGCGGTGGAGAACCTTGTGGCCAGTCCCAGTCCTCTCCCTCTCACTCTCTGTAATTCATCATTTACGGCGGGTAGCGGATCGGAAGCAAAGTTCAGTGCCTGCTCCGGATTCAAAAGAAAACATCCTCCGAGAGAGATTTGTGTGTTTAGGATATTACAAATCTTCTATAGAGGTGCCTTTTTTTTACTTTTTTTTTTTTTTTTTTTTTTTTTTTTTTTTAAAGCTTGTCATTACTGATTGTACATGGGATACAGAGCTTTTGAGATAAGAGAGTCTCTTTTCTATAAAAAACTATGCATTTGCATTTGTGATTGCATGATATCTGTGTGAAATTATAGAAAACAACAACAACAATAATAATAATAATAATAATAATAATAATAATAATAATAATAATGATGATGATGATGATGATGA
>JAQMYF010000007.1:2515882-2530882 GCA_030014195.1 Neosilurus mollespiculum
AGCCAGCATCAGCACACCAGGACAGACCACAGGACTCACAGAGCAGAAGGATCAGAAGGATCAGGATCACCGACATCCAAGGCGTAGCATGTGTACCTCAGCAAAACGCAGAATTGTGTGCACCTGCTCTCCCCTACCTCATGTATAAGTAGTCTGCATCTATCCTTGTCCTGTGCCAGTTCGTCTTGTTTGCTATTCTACAGACTCAAGCCGAGCGTGCCAGCGATTGCCCTTTATCTGGTTCTTTTTGTCATAGTTCATGCTTCTTAGCCCTCATGTCAAGCGTATTTTGTTTATACTCTGTAGTGCCTCAGTAAGTGAAGTTGAATTACTTTTGTCCTTTTCCTCTTTGAAGAGTTTTTGTTGTACTTTGAATTGCCTCCTTGTGAGTGTTTTCTGTTGTACTTTATTTATCCTCATTGTGAGCGATTTGTGTGTACATTTGGACATCTCAGTAAAGCTGTTGTGGAATTTAAACTCTGGTCTCGTGAGTCGTGCATTTGAGTCCGCCAGCCTCGTGTCAGAGTTCGTGACAGAAACACTGCATGTATTAAAAAAGAAAATAATAATAATAATAATAATAATAATAATAATAATAATAATAATAATAATATCTGATCCTTATTCAGTTATTAAGAGTCAGACAGATGCTGCAGGTGGATGCAAGTGGCGACTAGAAGCTTGTTTACAGCGACACAGACAAATCCATTTATTTATTCATTTTCTGAACCGCTTAATCCTAATTAGGGTCGTGGAGAGGCTGGCGTCCATCTCAGCTGACTCTGGGCGAGTGCAGAGTACACCGTGGACAGCTCACCAGGCCATCGCAGGGCCACAGACAAATCCAAAAGTAAAATAAGGTCATGGAAAAAAATGTGAATAATACTTATACTAGGTAACCAGGTACAGACTATATGCATAAATACAGGAACAACAATCACTGTAAAACCATGTGGATCAAAGAGTTATTAACTAAGTTATTATTTTGATTAACTATCATTATTTTGCATTACTAATCTGTTATTTTAACTTAGCATGTCACTTTTTAGTGGCACATTGAGATAGTGTTTTTCCGCCTCAAAGCAGGAAGGTCCTGTGTTCAAGTCCTAGGCAGAGTGAGGGCATATCCGTGTGAAATTAGCATGTAATTCTCTTGCTTGTGGGGGTTTCCTCTGGAGATTCTGGTTTCCTCCCCAAGTAAAAGAACATTTACATTTGGAAAATTGGCCCTTCCAAATTGCCCCTAGGTATGAGTGTGAACGGTTGTGTGTGTATATTTGCCCTGCGCTGTATTGGCGAGCTGTTCAGGGTGTACCCTGCCTTTGCCCAGAGATAGGCTCCAGCTTCCCTGTGACCCAACTAGGAAATTTGGTAATTGAATGAATGAAAGAAAGTTGTTATTTTTACTTAGCTTCGTTATTTTGACCTACTAAATTGTTATTATAAATAAGTATCATAACTGTACAGGTTTGGGTCATAAATAATGACAGAAACCTTAAAAACCACACAGAACACCAATAAACCCTTCATCGCAAAATGGAAAGGATACAGCAACACAACAATCCTGCCTAAAGAGGGTCGTCCACCGAAACTCCGATAAGGAGGGCATTAATCAGAGAGGCAACAAAGAGATGAAGGTTAGTAGTAGGAAAGCTGAAGTAGCAGGAAAGCTCCACAGCCGAGACTGGTGTATCTGTCCTCACTCCACAGAGCTGGGCTTTATGGAAGTGTGGTCATAACTTAAACATTGCTGACAGAAAAAATAAGAAAGCATGTTTAGCATTTGCCAAATGGCATGTAGGAGACTCCCCAATCATACAGAAGAAGGACATTTGATCAGATGAAACAAAACTTGAATGTTTTGATCATCAAGGAAAATGCTATATTAGACAAAAACCTAACACCTCTTATCACCCCAAGAACACTATCTCCACAGTGGAGCATGGTGGGGGCAGTGTCATGCTGAGGGGATGTTTTTCATCGGCAGGTAAACTGGTCAGAATTGAGGGAATGATGGATGATGCTAAATACAGGGGAATTCTTAAGAAAAGTGAATTCTTGAAGGAGCCGGAGCAGATTTGCTGAGAAGAATGGGCAAAAGTCCCAGTGGCTAGATGTGCCAACCACAGAGAGACAAACACTAAGAGGCAGGTATAATTACTGCACAAGGCGGGTCTACAAAGTACTCATCTGGTTGTGAATCTTTATGCATGCTTAGGTTTTCCTTTTTTTTTTTATTTTTTTTTTATTAATTTATTTATGTTTTTATTTGCTTCCCAAAAACAAATATTTTTCATCTTCAAGGTTGGTATGTAAATTTATTTTTAGCACTCATACCCCACTACTGATAATGTTTAGTACTCATATGAGTACGCTCACTTACCACCTTGACTGTGTTTTGTCTTGTTTTTATGATTATGTAGCGGTATTTAAGTCTGACATGGCTGCATCACCCTTAATGCAGCATATTTCAAGCTACTACTTTGCTGATCCTAATGAGATTTTCATAAGGCATAGAGTAAGGAAAATGCTTAATTTGATTTAGATTGGTTGTTAAATAGATCCATTTTTGCAAAGAAAAAAAAACATTGCAGGAACTGCCAACTCACATGTACAAGAGAGACAAACTTTAAGGCACCAAAAATGTTCCAGCTCTTTACAAGATATTTTCCATCCAATTAATGGGGCCAGGTTAGGGTTAGGGTTCTAAGCCTGTGAGAATTCAAGTAGTTGTGTTTGAGGTCCTCAGAGGTTTTAGGTGGCCATATAACTGAGCTGAGCGCTGCCGGTGTAGTTCAGGTTACTGCCTTTAAATAGACAACAGGAAACAGTTAGTCTGGTAAAATCTGTTAAAGTTATCAGCTAAAGACTATTGGTGAGACACTCCTGGGGGTCGCTGACTTCCCCAAAAAGGAGCTAGTGGTTAAAAATAGCCTGAATTTATGTGTCCACGTGTGTGTCCTGGTCCTTAGAACACTGTGGATTGTTTGAAGAGCGTATTGACCTGTGAAGAGCACTCTGACTACTGTAAGGTTCAGGAAAGCCCCCCAAGTGTTCAATATCCGGGAAGCTACCAGTTTGTATCCATTAAAACCAGTCTGGCCAAACAAGCCGCTACCAACAGCACTAAAAGCATGTTTTATCAAAGAGGTACTTTGTTGTTGGGTTTTTCCTATTTCCTCAAGGAGTTACCCACCTTTACAGAGCGTGGTTCACTTTTTTCTATGTAGTATGTACATAGAGCTCTGAATAAGTATACTCGAAAGATTGTGGGCTGTTAGTGTTACAACCCTGCCTGGTTAGGCTTGGGGTCGTTTGGTATGTCTTTGCCTGTCTTGCAGGGAAGAAGCTTGACCCAGGTGAAGGCAGATACCTGGCGGGGGTTCGGGGCTATAAAAGGCCTACCTGACCTCATCATGGCGTTCCTCACTCTCCATGGCACACCCCTTTTTGATTTTTGGGTTGATTCACATATGATCCATGCTTAGATTGCACTTTTGTTTACTATATTTGTCCTGACTATTTCGCATTTACTTTAATTAATTTGCTTTTGTTGAAAACTTATTCTCGTGTGGTCCCCCTTCATGTTGCTCCACCAAATAATGAGCCTGGTGGACATAACATTAGCTTGAAGCATGCAGCGCTTTCCTGACCTGTCTTTGTCATGGTTAATATATGCAAATATAAGCTATAGGAAAAAAAAAAGAATCATGTAAATCTTTATATTAGAAATCACGGCCGTACTCATGTTTTCAACACTTAATCATGTCATCCTCAAGACTTTAGCTTTCCACTAAACTACTTACCCTTTTTTTCTCACTTTAAAAAAAGGAAATACACACTTTATCCTCAATCCCAAGCATTAGCGTTTCACTCCTGATTCATTGATTTATTTATATATTTATTCTCTCTTTCTGTTATAAACTACTTCTGACTTTAAAATTTATTGCACCAAATAATATCGAACTGATTCACTTTAATTTCCCTACTTTTACATACCCACAATGTTTTTGAATCAGTCTGTGGTTACAGCGTCATATAATTAATGACCAAGGTTATAAACAAATCTCTGCTTCAGCAAAATATAAAAATCTTTATATCATAATATGATATTACTCTATAAATGTGAATCCAACCTTTTAAAACCCATTTGTGCGAATGGGGGAAAAATCTTGTATTGAAAAAATATGTTAAGTAAGACTTAATGTTAGGTGTGTTTTTTTGTGGACTCTTTTGCAGCTCTCTGAACTGTTTGTGTTTTTAATATAATTTCATATAAATAACGAATACCACAGTAAATTAAAATCAGATTTACATTCATTCTCTAAGACATTTAATCCTAATTATGGTCACGGGGAGGCTGACGCCCATCTCAGCCCTAACTCTGGGCGGGAGCGGAGTACAGCCTGGACAGCTCACCAGACCATCGCTGGGCAGAAACATGCTGACGGCAGCCCAATGGAATACCCTTTTTAAGAACGACAGCCATTTACGTGCCTCTCATCACAGACCGTGAGAGACATGGCTGGGCTTTGATAACCCAGTTAGCTGCACTGGGGGAATAGCAGGGACAACTTGGTGATAGTGGGGCTTGAACCCCGACCTTTGGATCAGTAATCCAGCACCCAACCACCGAGCCACCACTGCCCCATCAGACTCACAGATGAAATGTAAATACTAACATATTTTAAAGTAGTAACGGGAGATGCTCCACACTTGTACACACGTACTAAATTTAAAAATACATGCAATTTTATATAAATGTTTCTTTTTTTTCTCCAGTAGAACTGTTCAGTGTTCCACTTCTGAAGTACCGTAATAAACCGATATTTTTAAGCTATTTATGTATATTGTTGTTTATATTAAAAAAAAAAAAAGTGATGATTGATTTTTACATCAAAACCCGAGAATCTTGCATGCAATATGTAAGTCATTTTCAGCGCTTTCTCATTACTCCACATTATGCAGCGTTCTTTTATAAATGTTCCTTCCTTTCTTCAGTCATTGATTCAGAATTGCTCGATTCTGCTGTGCTCACGAGGAAGCTGGAGTCTTTCTCGTCCAACTCTGGCCGAAGGCAGGGTACACCCTGAACAGCTCGCCAGACCATCATAGGGAAACACACATATCACCATTCACCCCCACACCTAGAGCCACTTAGACTAATATTCATGTCTCTTCAAACTATGCGAGGAAACTGGTGTACTTGGAAGAAACCTATGCGAGCATGGTAAGAACATGCAAACTCCTCACAGAAGCGCCCGCACCCTGCCCGGGACTCGAACATATCGAACACAGGACCTTCTTGCTGGGAGGTGGCCATGCTAACCACTACGTTACTATTCCACCCTGTAGATTCAGTAAAAAGAAATCCTCAGAAGAACATGAGAAGCCATTGATCCAGTGCTTAATATACTCATCTATCAAGATGCATGTTCTCGACTTTCTTGGTCTTTACTGTCATTGTCTCTATACAAGTTTGAGCGCAGCTTAATCCTGCTTATGGCCTCCATGCCTAAGATTCCACATGCTTCTTTTCCTAAGGAATTTTTTCCCTTGTGGCCTTTCCTCTGTCTCGTCTTCTTCCCTCTATGAGTGAGCAGGAGCTGACCAGAGAAGCTGCTTTAGGTTTACACGTCCTGCCCGTTGCTTAGAATTTCGCTTCCTGGTATGTGTTTTAGCAAATAAACAGCTGGACGAAAAGCAGGGAGGTACGTCTGAGTGGCATGAGGAATAAGTTGCATGGAAATAAAGAAGAAAAAGGAACTCCATCTGCGTGTTCCCCACTGACCTGTTTCTGTTTCTTCCAAGATGTTCACAAACCACAGAAATGAAGAGGACACCTGCTGTAGCCCGCAGACCTTTGGTTAATTGTGCATAGCTTCTCTGCTGAAGCTTCCTTGGAATCTGGTCTTGAAGAAAAAAAACAAACACTTTTCATGGCTTTTTTGAGTGTCTGATGATTAGTTTCTGTCTATTTTCTGACACAGACACATGGCACATACCAGTAGTGGACAGCTATTCTAACCTTGCGACTTGTAATGCTGGGGCATCCCATGATTTAATCTTCTGGGGTGAGGGAAAAACCATATGTCACCCTTATGCACTGGAGATTATTAATGGAGTGCACCTCAAGCTGTTTAAAGCCAGACCTGCACCAGTCCTTGCTTTCATCTGCATTCAGTGCAAGATGTGTGGTAGTCTTAAATCCTGGGGCCTACATTCCAGAATGATCGAGATGTCGATTAAAGTTTCAGGAAACGTTTTTAATGATGCAACATAAAAATTGAGGTCATTTTAATCAGCCTGTGTGGATGTTAGATTAAGATAAGCTTGTAGAATGCGTCACAGAACTACAGTAGATTAAGTAGTTGTTATTATAAAAATGCTCCCATTTACCAGGACTACCTGGGAATCAGGGTCTAGTTTGACCAGCACTAGCCCAGGCTGTCTGGTAGCAAGCTAGGGACGCAAAGGTAGTTTCTTTCTTCTGAAACAGCTGAAGGTTTTCTTTCAGTGAAAGACTTGTTTCTACTGGATTCAACCTTGATAACGTTGATGTGAATCAATGAAGACCTGAATACTGAGCGTTACTGAGCAACAGCACAATGTCACTGGTAGGAAATACACTGATCAGCCATAACATCAAAAACATGAAGAGCACTGACAGGTGAAGTGAATACCGTTGATTATCTGGTAACAGTGGCACCTGCCAAGGAGTTGGATGCATTAGATAAAAAGCCAACAGTCAGTAGAAAAAAGTAGAAAAAATGAGCTTTGTGCGTGATGTTTGCTTTCATTTGAAATCTAGTTTTAAGGCTTGCAGGTATTCCAAGGTGTTTTTCAGGACCAGTGTTTAAAAGGAGTCCAGTGACAAAACTGTGTGCTTGTTTTATAATTTTAGGTTTAAAATAATTATATATCTCACTTTAATGGAACAATTCTGACAACTACACATAAGTGTTATATACCATTTTTTTCTCTAGGACCTGACAAAATAATAGTGTGCATATAGCATAAGCATACTGTTCAATCAGATAAGAGTATTCATTCATTTTCTGAACTGCCTAATCCTAATCAGGGTTACGGAAAGGCTGGCGCCCATCTCAGCAGAGTTCCCTGGACAGCTAGCCAGGCCATCGCAGGGCTCAGATAAGAGTAAACAACCAAATACAAACCCACCCTGTTAAAATTCTTGATGTGTAAAAAATATTATTGATCCTCGCTCAGGCAATTTTGACCACACATCTTAAAAAATTAATCCCAATATACATATATACAGTGCCTTGCAAAAGTATTCACCCCCCACGGCTTTTTACCTATTTTGTTACATTACAACCTGTAATTGAAATGTTTTTTTTAATCTGAATTTTATGTGATTGATCTGCACAAGATATTCGAAGTTGGTGAAGTAAAATGAGAAAAATATATATAATAAAGAATTTTGAAAAAATAAAATTCTAAAAATTGGCATATGCATATGTATTCACCTCCATTGCTATGAAGCCCCTCAAAAGTTCTGGTGCAACCAATTACCTTCAGAAGTCACACAATTAGTAAAAAGAAGTCCACCTGTGTGCAACTGTCACATGATCTGTCAGTATAAACACACCTTTTCTAAAAGGCCCCAAAGGCTGCAACACCACTAAGCAAGAGGCATCACACCATGACCAAAGACCAAAGAGCTCTCCTAACACGTCAGGGACAAAGTTGTTGAGAAGTACATGTCAGGGTTGGGTTATAAAAAAAAATCAAATCTTTGATGATCCACCAGAGCACCATCAAATCCATCATCTTCAAATGGAAAGAACATGGTACCACAACAAACCTGCCAAAAGATGTCCGCCCACCAAAACTCACAGACCAGACAATCCAAAGGCAGCACAGAGACCAAAGGTAACCCTGAAGGAGCTGCAGAGTTCCACAGCAGAGACTGGTGTATCTGTACATGGGACAATAATAAGCCGTACACTCCATAGAGCTGGGCTTCATGGAAGAGTAGCCAGAATAAAGCCATTACTTAGTTTTAAAACTAATTAAAAATAATTATAAATAATTCTAAATTACAAATTTCCATTTTTACTGCCGGAAGCATAGGTTTTATTTTGATAACGTAAAGTTGCAAAAATGACAGTTTTGGCAGTAAAACCTGACTCAAACCTTGAACCCTGTTGATGCAAACTTTTATTAAGTTTGGGTTTAAGTCCACTTTGAGGGCCCAACCATGGAATTTTGTAGTTTGGTAGTGCTGGTGCTTGAACCTCCAATCTTTTGATCAGGAACACCAGAACGGTAACCATTAGGGACCTTGACTATTTTAAAATGTCTGTTTAAATTACATACATCCCACAAAATTTATTTGAAAGTGTGGGAGATTATTCCATTTCATTTTCAGATCAGCTTTACTCTTTATTAGGGTTGGGCGAGGCTTGAGCCCATCCCAGCCAACTCCAGGCGAAAGGAGGGTATACTCAGAACAGCTCGCAGGAGCAACACAGATACAGATATCCAATTAGCCCATTGTAAATGTCTTTGGACTGTCAGAGTAAACCTGGAGGAACCTGGAGGAAACCCACACAAGCACACGCGAACTCCACACAGAAACGCCCTCAGTGAGTCTAGGACTAGAACCCAGGACCGGCTTGCTGTGATAAGCCACTTATTGGAGGTTATATGGTACAAAATGTTTTCAAGTGGAGGCTCAGTGGTTAAGGCTCAGAGTTACTGATCAGAGAGTCAGGGCTTCAAGTCCCAGTACCACCATGCTGCCACTGTTGGGCCCCTGAGCAAGGCCCTTAACTCTCAACTGTCCAGTTGTATAAATTAAATAATATGTAAGTTGCTTTGGATGAGGGCATCTGCCAAATACCAAAAATGTAAATGAGAACACATCACTGGCTCAAACTTTCACATCACAGTAAGAAGGTTTGAACCTCATGGCCAACTGGGACCTTACTGAATGGAGTTGGCATGTTGCATGGTTTTCATCCAGGTGTTCTGGTTTCCTCCAACAACCTAAAGACATGCATATTAAATCAACAGGCTAATCTCTAGGTGTTGACCGTGAGTGTGACTGGTTGTTCATGTCCATGTTAGCCCTGCTCGGTCCTGATTTAGTGACCTGTTCTGGGTGTACCCCGCCTCTCAGCCCAAATCAGCTGAGCTTGGCTCTAGCTTCCACCACAACTCTGGTAGATAAGCACTATATGTAAGCAGTAAAGGATGGATGGATGGTGTGCAAGGAAAAACTTGGAAATTGGAATGTGCTACAACACCCCCATGACCTGATGGTTGCTAGCATGAACGCTATGTTATTAGGGATGTCAGAGGTATTATTATTAACATGGTAACATAATGACATAAGCCTGTAAACCTTAATGGGTTGCCAAGTGGTCTATAGATACGCTTGAGTTGCTGACCCAGTTTAAGCCTTAAAGTTTTAGCACCATTTTAAACTGTCAGGGGTTCTCTTTATTCCTCTGTTTTTCCAGTCTTTGTACGTGAGATGCACGTGTATGTGGTACAGCCTTGCTGACAGTCTGGTTTTGTCTCACTAACTTAAACCACACTCTTGGCTGAAACTCCATTTATCAGCACACACATCTATCACCTCACTAGCCAAAATTTTCAGATGAAGTAATGGGCAGTACGAAGTGACCCTGCTTTCAATCAGGTTCATCTGAGTATGCCATTCTCACAGTTGATCTTAGGCTGGAGGCTGCTTTGAAGCATTATGCAAAAGCTATCCAAACAGTCCCTGGCTACAAGATGGCATCTGTGTTTATGTGGACAGTTGAAACAAAAGATGCTGTTACTGTTAAATGTTACTTTCCCAGCACTTTCCTTGAGTCCCTTCAATCCTGCTGCTTGGCTTATAGCCTTCCTTCGTTCACCTAAAGTTGTAAAGGAGGAATCCCGGCTCTTTGATGTGATCCCGTGTTATGCTATTCACCCAAGGCTGCTTATCTGTTATGGTTTCCCCACCCTGCTTGGCTGTGCTAAAACCTGAACGAGATATAAAATCAATAAGGGGGAACGCCTTGAACATAAACAGCACCCTGTTTTCACCCCTGCGCTGGTAGAAATGAGCCTGTGGTCTTTGGTGTAGCAGGAGGAAGTCAAAACCCTCACATTTATTATTTTGCAAAGGTCATGTTGTTGTAAGATTTTAAAACAGGACAGGAGCAGCAACACAAAGAAGCCGGCAGTATTGAAGATGATGTAAATGAAGAAGTGAACATTATACCCCAAACATAAAAAGGTTCTGCACTCATTCTGCAGCTGGCTGCTCCCTTAAACCCTCATTTTAACCGACTATAAAAGGTTTCCCTTGATTTTGTACACCTAATCATTTTAAGCGTGCTATCCATTTCAAATAAGTTCTTAAATGCTATAAAATAGAGAGACCCTTGCCAGTGTTCCTCTGGCTTCATTTATGCTAAGTATCCCTAAGCACATGGAGAAAATGTTATCATGGTGACTTTCTGGTTTAGCACTTTCTTTTCACGCTGGCTTTTTGGAAATTTTGGTGTCAGTAACATGAATTAGCAGGAGCTTAAAACTCTCGTGTATTGCTAACACGTTTTGACCCAGTTTAGTATGTTCTAATGGTAACCACAGCTTTACTACATTTTAAAGTAAAGTTTTCAAAGTGGTGATTAAAATACTTTTTAATTGCCTTTAACTGGCGCTTGGCTGTAGCTTCACAGTTAGAAAGGAATTGCAGTGACATTACATTTGGTTCAGTGGAAATCCCAGCAATGAGGTACATTAGTCTGGATCTCCAAAGAATCTTCTTTTCCATATACACAAGCTGGGAGGCTGTCTGCCAACACAGCATCACAAGTAGGCAGTGGCGGCTCAGTGGCAAAGGCTTTGGGTAACAGATCCAGAAGGTCAGTGGTTCAAGCCCCAGTACCACCAAGCTTCCCCTGTTGAGTCCTTGAGCAAGGCCTTTAACCCTGGGGGCCTCCTCAGGTGTATGAATGAGATCAAGTTGCTCTAGATAAAGGTGTTTGCCTAATGCTGCAAACATGTCCTAAAGATAATTTTGGCAGATATATAAATATATATATATATACACACACAGATGATTTTGGCAGATTTGGGGAATTAATTCATGTTTTATATGCTCAATTAATTTTGTTAACAGGCACAGTTGTATCATCAATATATGTTTATTTTGATTCTAAAACTGTTTCCTAGATACATACGGCCATATTCAGAGATGAATTATGTACGTTTTGTGAGAATTTAATACAGAATTACAGAAATTGTACATTTCAGTATTCTGAGGATTTTTTTTAGGCAGTTACTGTGCATGAGGGTCTTAAATGGCAAGTGCTGTTTTCTTTAAACAGATTCAGTGAAAACATTGGAAACACAGAATAATAATCGTTGTTTATCTCAGAGCAATTTTAGAGATTATAACTACCAACTACATGTAGTTAAACTGAGATATAAGTATAGCAGGTGAGTGTGAGTGTTAGCAATGTTAGCTTATCCTTCAATCTGTGAACACATTTACTTTACAGAACAACACAGTGCATCAATTAAAGAACTGACAACTGAAGTTAACAACTCAAAATGTTACCTTGAAAATATATCTTGCATACACATATGATTTCAGTATCTCCATTCATGAAGATCTGTTTTATTAGATAAATAATGATGCTAAAAGTCTTATTGTCTGTGTATCACTGTATTCATCTGTTTTGTTTTTCATTTTTAAATTGGGGTGGCAGAGCAAGAAAGTCCTGGGTTTGAACCTCATGTCCGACGAGGGCATTTCTGTGTGTTCTGAGTTTGCATGTTCTTCCTATGCTAACATGGGTTTCCTCTGGGTGCTCCAGTTTCCTCCTTTAATCCAAAAACATGCACATTAAGCTGGGTGGATATTCTCAATTTCACTTAGGTGTGAATGTGAGTTCAAAGTTCAAAGTTTTTTTTTTTTGTTTGTTTGTTTTTTTATACAGAGACAGCCCTTATAGGCTCGGACCTCCCAGCAACCCTAATAAGGAATAAAGTAGTTGGGGAAATGTTAATTTTTTATGTTTTGTTTTGTTTTGTTTTTGTTTTGGTGTCACATTGTGAAATGCCAACAGGTGGTTCCTCTAAGGCATGCAAAGCTAATGTGCATATGGTTCTGCTATCTACCCTCTTCTGCATACATGAGATCACAGTGGTGGCATCGTTGACAGGGGAAAACATGAAGCCGGGTAATTTAAAGCAAGTGTATAGAAAAACAAAACATATCCAAGCCTTCTGGTTGGCACGGTGGTGTAGTGGTTAGCACGTCCCCCTCAAAGCAAGAAGGTCCTGGGTTTGAGTCCCAGGAACAGCAAGGGCATTTCTGTGTGTTTGCACACAGTGCTCACAAGGGCTCCCTCAACTTACTCTGGTTTCCTCCCGCAATCCAAAGACATGAAATGACTGTTTTCATTTGCCCCTTGGTGTGAGTGTGAATGGTTGTGGGGGTGTTTGCCCTGCATTGGTCTAGTGAGTTGTTCAGATTGTACCCCGCCTTCGCCCAGATTCGGTAGAGACCCCACGACCGTAGTAGGAGTTCAAACAATGAATGTTGAAAAAAAAACTTGAGGGTGAAAAAAAACTTAAGGGTGTGAACTATCCATCAAGTGACTTCCATCATCTGAATGACACACCCCAAAAATATACTTAAACATCTGTGTGTAATATCTAACATGGCTGCAATTGTATTTTTTATTTATTTTTTGCTAGTACAAGGTAAGCCTCTTTCCTGGCATATTTGAGAACTGTTGCCCAGTATAGCCTTGCCAGACTCCTGTGTGGGCTCCATTGGTTCCTTCTTTACATCCATCCATCATTACTATCTGAAACAAATCTGTGCCTGTCCTGAAGATAACAGTGTTTCCCATGGGAGCCTCCACCCATGTTCCTCCTTTCTCCTCACCACACTTTTCCATCGGGAGATGAAAGTAGTCTAACATTCTTTTCCTGACATTAAACAGTGTTCTGCCTGTGTGGTCTGTCCAGTAGGAAGAGTGTATCATCAAAATACATCTTGTCACCTCAGATGCTATGTGTCTGTGTGTATTTCCAGGTCAGTGTTAGTAGTCAATGCTGTTTGTTATTCTGCAGAATCCTGAGAATGAGGATGAGGTGATGACTGATCCTTATGACTGCTACTCAGCATTTACTTTCCCACACCTCACTCCAGAAGATGAACACCTGCTCATATCATGTGATCTGGGACTTCCAATGGTTTATTTTGATGTTATTTTGGGAGGGATGTAGAACCGTAGTCAATTTTGGAAGTGGTTCTTAAATTCCTTTCTGAGAAGGCAAATGCCATGTGCTTCTCCTTAAAATGAAGCCCAAGTGTCATGAATTCCCCCTCTCGGCATGCATTTCGGTTCCCAGCACCATGTTACGTTCACATCATTTGTTTTCTTTACATTGCCATGCACTTTGGAGTCAACTGTTTTATGTTTCGCCCTTGATTAGAGTGTCTATTAATACCCCGTTGTGTCATGGTACCTTTGCAAAGTCTTATTTTCCAGTATGTGGTCCAAGTTTTGTATACTGTCATTCTTCTTGGTTTTGACTCTTGCCTGGTTTCCCCATCTCATGATTATCAGTTCTCCCTGCCATGGGCTCACTTGGATTCTTTGCAAATAAAGCACACACTGAGTTTACATACTTGCATCCAGCTTCTCTTTCCCACGTGTAACAGAAAACATCATCATTGATGAACCCAGCGACTCGGTGTGAGAGGTGCTAGGCACCAGGGGATAATGACAGAAAGTGGCGGTATTGCTGGAGCAGGGAAATTGCATCACTTGCCACCCTCAAACGTGTGAGTCACTCAGCGAGACGACTTAGTCCAGTAAACCATGCCACCCCCTGTCTCTTAGTGCTTTAGTATGATTTTATGAACTTTTTAAGTGCCATACTCCCTGGATATTCTGACATCATACAACGGTCCTGTCCCTGTCCCCAGGCACCCTTCTACAATGTTTTGGGAGGGCACATCCGGACTCTGCAGACAGTCACCTTGTGCCAGGCTTCCTTAAAGGAAGGATGACTGCATACACTGGGAGGGCAGACTGTGCAAAAGACATTGTTGTTGTTACACCTCTTCCTAACTATACAGAGAATGTCACTGTTACTCTACCAGCTTCTGACACCAAGAGGACATCATCTGTTCACCTCCAACAAGGACCTTTGCTCCACCTCCACAAAGGACATCATCACTCAACTTCCTGTTAACCCTGACACCCAGGTACCTGATGAGGAAGTCAATGATCTGCCTCCTGCTGCTTCCATGGGTAAAGTTGCCCTGTTGCTGCCCTGCCTCCTGACTCTGTGCAGCACTTCGATGTTGCTTTGTCTCTTCCTGACTATGTAGGTGAACTTGATTTTCTTCCACGTAGCCTGCCTTGCCTGGCTGATGGATTTCTCAGCGACATGACACCACTGCTGACATTCCTTCTTATCCACATCATCATGCTTTAGGAGCTGTGCATTATGGGAGTTCTGGGATGAATTTCCCTCTCTCAGTCTGTTTCATGATTTCTGACAGTATCTTATTTTCATGTTATGTGTAGGGCAGCACGGTGGTGCAGTGGTCAACACGCCCACCTCACAGCAAGAAGGCCAGGGTTTGATTGCTGGTCTCGGGCATTTCTATATGGAGTCTGCATGTTCTCCCTGTGCTTGTGTGGGTTTCCTCCGGGTACTCCGGTTTTCTCCCACAGTCTAAAAACATGCACAGTATGCTAATTGGCTGTTCCAAATTGCCCCTAGGTTTGAGTGTGAGTGTAAATGGTTGTATGTACGTTGGCCCTGCGATTGCCTGGCGAGCTGTCCAGGGTGTACCCCGCTCTTGCCCAGAGTTGGTTGAGATGGGTGCCAGTCTCCCCGTGACCCTGATTAGAATTAAGCTGCTTAGAAAATGAATGAATGAATGAATGAATGTGTATTATTAATATTGCCATGTGCTTTCTGTCTCAGTCCTGT